>JANVCK010229657.1:0-10286 GCA_026546655.1 Epizoanthus illoricatus | reverse complement strand
ATTATTATTATTATTATTATTATTATTATTATTATTATTATTATTATTATTATTATTATTATTATTATTATTATTAGGAGGAGGAGGACTGGAGCTACCCTGCTAACAGAGCTTTCTTTACCCGCTTGATGAATGCGAAAGAATGACTCTGCCGAAATCGTGTCGTTTTTCTGTTGAGCATGCTCCATACATGCATACCTGCTCCCTTTGTCAAATAATTTTCTGCATTGCTTAAACTGCAAGCAGGCAATGCACAGCGATATTGCAGCACCTCCAACAGGATAAGCCTGTATAATAGCTGTTGAATCTAGATGGTAATCTGTGCCTTACCTTCACAACTGCATACTCTGGATACACTGGGTAATACAAGCATGACTTGTGTGAGAGTCTGAGAACTTCCTGTTTAACAAAGAAAATAAAGATAATTTTTTATATTAATAACAAAATTGTGTTTTGCAAATATGTGTGACTAAACTATAGAAGTGCACAATGAGTTAATTATTTAAAAAGTATAAAACAAAGACAGAAAATAATTATTAATAGTTTAAATTGAAGATAGCATAAGATAGCTAAGATAGCAAAGGGGGCTATACTGAGAAACTATTATGCACTTTTAAGAAACAGCTCAAGAACACTCACTTAAAGAAGCATTTGAATAATTTTACACATGTATCTATTAAGCTTTTAGTTAGGATTATAATTTGTTTTTCCTTAGACTTTTGTAAACAACCCATAGTTAGGTTTTAGATTTTATTTTCAGAATACGGATGTTGTAATTCAGAATGCTCCCAATTGAACATTTTCAAGTAATTAAAGAAATGTGGCAGGCAGACTGACTAAGGGCACACTCTGTGGGAGGGATCTCTGCTCACCTTGAGAAAATGCTTGGAGTACTGCTGGAATATTGGGTTGAGGCAGAGGTGATGGAGATGGGCATGTTCTTCTCTCTGGTGATGGTTATAGTAAATGAAGTCCTCAATATTGTAATGAGAACGGATGAACTCGATATCCTGAGGAAAGAATGAAAATATGACATTATACACAATCATTTCCATCATTACTACACACGATCAAGCAAAAACGTTACAAGGAAATTCTTCTTTTCAGATGGGGTATGTAGCGAGAAGAGACAACAAGTATCATATTGATGAAATTGAGTACTACAATTATTACTAGTACTATGAACAATACTTTTTGATCACCAGTAATTCATTCATCTTTGCACTAATTTGTCATCAAATTAAACTATTTTCAACTGCAAACTAGTGTTACTCTAGAACAGGGTAGCAAATTTGGAAAATTTGACTTTTTAGGTCCCAGGAAATCGAATTTTCCCTAGAACGGGTTATCAAAATTAAGCAAAAATTGGAGAAAAGGTTTTAGAACGGGGTCCAAATTCTGTGGCTTGGGCACCACATCCCTAGGCCCTACCCCCCCCCCCGGGTTAAATACTTTTTGAATTTAGACACCATCTTTGAGAATTGTTCTTCCTGAAACTATAAGCTCTTGCAAACTGTGATTTGATCCAATATAGAAAAACTTGTGTATTTTGGATTCAGAATTATTAGCTTTTCAGAAAATATATACTTTTATTGGGGTTAATTAATAAGACCCTGGTGCAACTGTATGTCAAAACCTATCCTGATACCTAAAGGCATTTTGGTGATGTACAACATGACATCCACAAAATAACAGGTTACTGAGGTGAAAAAACGCAAAAGAGATTATGATAAGCCATTAAAGGATGTGGATGGTTAAAACTGGGAATGATTAAAGTGGATTACAAACTCCTAATTTAATTTCAGTCCAGGCTAGGTATTAAAATATATCATTCTATTGTTTCTTGTTGTCCTGTTAAGCTTACACTCGTGTTTCAGGACTGAAAAGGCTTTTTCCTGTAAGTGGGTTATTCCAGAAAAAATCCACACTCACCCCACAGAAGGCAAATGGGAAATCCAGGTGGGAGGGGGGGTCAAGGGCCTTGGAAATCCTGGCAGGAGGGGGGTTCAGCCTTCAACTTCCATCCATGGGGGTATTTTCAACCAAAGACTGAAAAGATCAGTTTCTGGACTGATTGCTCTAGCCTTGCCACATAGTGAACGTGAATCTCATGTGCACAAGTATTGTGAACAAATGTGACAAAGGAAAACTTTCGACGTTTTCGACAACTGTCAGGTATCACAACTGAAAACATGTTGATTTCTTTAACAATGAAATTACTTTCATTACTTCAGTACACAAGAATCGAAAGAGTAACTTTGTGTCATTAACCTCAGCCAATTCTGCATTTGATCAGCCTGCTTGCACCACTTTGTATCTGGTACGAAGGCCCCAACATATTCAATGCTGTTCTCACGTTCTTTCAAGATGGTGGAATGTTAGCACGGAACCAATGCCATTCATACTGCTAAAGAGACTGAATGTTTATATGTGAATCAGTGACATGTTCCTTCGATCAGGAGAAGAAAAACTTTTATATGCTGATAATAATTTGACAAGTAGCAACAAGATTTGTAACTTGAAAGTTGTTTAAAAGTAATTAATTATCGGTAGTACAACATTGTAAATATAAAACAGTTTGAAACAGCTGGATGTCTCCCACTTCCACCTTGTCATTGGAGAAATAAGTGCATTCGATCCCATTTGTGAATTGTCAGCGATGGCCGTATTGGCATACAAATATGTTTTGAACATGCTTTAAGGAGACTGGCGGTGAAGAAAACATATGTTGTGAATCTAAATTTGTGTGTTTCCAAAAACAGGTGGAAATCCAGGCGGGACCAGGGTCTTGGGTCTTGGAAATCCAGGTTGGAGGGGGTCTCCATGGGCTGTGGAAATCCGGTTAGCAGGGAGATCCAAAAATGAAGCCTTTCATGAGGGGAATGTGGATTTTTTTCTGGAATAACCCAATAGTCATGACACAGCCCTTTTAAGGTAAATTTGCTGTAATAATAAATGTTTTTGTAAACATTGGAGTTTCTTTAAAAAAAACATGGCTTAGTCTCTACCACTCACAAAGATTTGGCTGTAAATCAATTTCCATTTATGTCTACGTAAAATGTTTTATATTTATCATTATTTGTGCTAACCTCTTCCCTGCGAAGGGCCGCAACTCCAACAATCTGTTTCATACATTCAGCCACAAACACTTGAATTTCAGTTCCATCCTAGAAATGAGAAACAAGTACAGTTGCCATCAGGAGCTGATCCAAGTTCTGAACACAGAGAAAACTGAAAACAGAATGTCATCTTTACACAAAGCTTACTGAAACTCTCATCCCAACAGTACAATAACTTTAAGGAAATATATCCACATCTAATCTTACCGGATCTCGTCTTGCACAGTTGTACTGGTTCACATCACTACAAACAAAAAGAACACAAATAATCAATAATCAAATCAATCCCTGGCTAAAGAGGTGTGTACTTGTCATTTATACTGCAAACTGGTCTAAAGCTAAACTGAACAAACTCAAGCAGAAAAAAATGCTATGATTGGTTTACCCATTTTTTTTTATCTTGTACCCTTCCACTTACCAGAAAGAAGTTGGAAGTGTGGAGGTAAGAGTTTTTCATTTATCTATTGGCTAGTACTTTGTCAGCCTTGGATCGAAATATTCAAATGTGACAACTCAAAGAAGAGCAAAATATCGACTTGGTTCATCTCTATTATAATTATTTTAAAATAACTTATCTTAATTGTTAATACATAACATTTTCACAACATAAATTTTCGAGTTTTGGATTGGAAACACAAAAATTATTAACACAGGAAATGACAGAGTTGTTGATGTGAAAATTTCATGCCAAAACTAACCCAGTTTGTCAAAGTTAATTTAATTATGTTTAACTTCAACTTCAATGTTGTTACTGTTTTCATACAATGTTATTTTCATATTCTTGCATCTTGATTAAGTTACATGAAGTTGAAAACAGTACGTTACAGTTTGGTTAGTTTTATACGCATCTGTATTTACTAAATTACAACTAGGCTATACTAATTTAATTTCCTGTTTTACGAAAATCTGAAGATTGGAGATTGGAAAAAAAAGGAAAAAGATCAAGTACAACTATAATTTAATTTGAACATTTTCAACATGTTACTTTAAAAGTACAAAACAATACAATACAATGCAATGGCTTGAAGATAGTCCAAGCTTTCAGTGTTGGCACTTATATTCTGCACTTTGCATGACGGAGTATGTATTAAACTATATATATTAATACTAATATTAAACAAAACACAAATTTTAAAAGTCTTCACATTAACTTGTAATCTGAGTAGTAAGCAACCGTTTGGTGTCAGTCCTGGGTATGCAGGTACAGTGTATATAATGAACATACGTTTTGCCTTCCCTAACTACAATGGTAAATCCTTAGGGAATAAAGGACTCCCACAGCTTCAGAAAGACTGGGGCTGGGACGAAGACCAAAACAATACTTTGAAGGTTTGTTAAGTTTTTCAAACGAACCTGCGAACCTTTGTTTCTCTCTATGGTACTCAACAAAAGCTTCGGTTAAAAATGTATTTCTCACGTGGTCACAGGCACAAAGGAGCAGAAACTGTTGAAGCACAAAACAAGACACAAGCTTCAACTACAACGTTTCTAATTCATGTGTAAAATTATCAACAAAAAAGTACAACTAGATCAAGCCAGTTTCAAACATGTTTCTAACGTGAACTTCTCCGCGTGAACTTTTCCACATGAACTTCTCTGCATGATCTTCGATGTTAGGGGATTTTTTGCATTATAAAACTGCCAGTTCAGGGCTTGTTCACGTATGAAAATGTTTATTTGATAAGAATGTGTTTTCTTTTAAAAACAAAAAAATTCACGATGAAAATGAAACTTCGAAGGTCAAGAAAAAACCTCCGAACGTTAACAAATGAAGGTTGAAAGGTTCGTCCCAGCCCTAGAAACGGCCAGTGCACTTGACAGATGAAGGTATCAGGAGGAGTTCTTACATGGTATCCAAGTGATACTGGAGCTTCTCATTGTCCAACTTGAAAAGATATCTTTATAAAATTGGTGTTTGACATGAAAAAATGGCGTATTCTCAATTATACTATAACTCGAAACGAAATATCTTAAGAGATTGCTTAAAATGTCAACTGTGGGATACTTTGTAATTTTAAATTAAAGACAATTAATCAGGGTGATAGTAATATGCCACAAGTAAATAAAATCTACTCGTGCAAGCTACCATATAATGTTCTTTTTATTACAAAGTAAATATGTTACAACATATACGGTATACAGGTGTTTTTTTAGCCAATAAAGGCAGTATTTTCCACAATACTTTACCATAACTCGATAGAAAACATAGAAATTCATTATTCGTTTAATGACTCAGCGTTTATTTAATGATGGAAATAGAAAACATTTCCTATGTCATCCTTTGAGTTATGGTATTAAACGCTTGTGCAAGTTTTGGAGAACGCAAAATAGCTGTGGAAACACTCAATTTCGGCTCGTGCTACCAACAAACAGAAAGCATTGCCGTATTTTTCATCGAGTTATGGTGACACGAGTGCAAGTTTGGGAGAACAAGCAATAGCTGTGGTAGCAAGAGCCGAAGGCCAGTGTTTCCACAGCTATTTCGCGTTCTCCACAACCAACAAAAATGTTACCATTTCTCAATGGAAAACAAGGAAATGTTTTCCATTTCCTTTATTAAATAAACGCATCCATGTTTTCGATCGAGTTATGGTAAACGGTATTTCTTGTACTCGTAATTTTTGTGTAATCTACCATCTGGAGTATAAATAAAGTTTGTTGTTGTTGTTGTTGTTGTTGTTGTTGTTGTTGTTACTGTTGTTTTCAACCAATCAGATCACGCGTTATATCTAGTTTATTTATAACACTCGATGGAAAACTCGGAAAAATAAATGTTTCCTATTTCTTAAATGTTACATGTATGAGGGGCATACTGACTCTGCAAAATGATACTCCAGTTTCCAATAAATTACTCCCATCGATATAATAAGACTAGTTATAACATTTATCTGGGTTGGGAACAAACTGACAGACAAAAACTCAGTAAATCAAATGGTTGTGAGGATCGGTGACCAGTGCCATAGCCAGCATTCAGGCACAGGAGGCAAATGCCTCCTCTAAAATTTGTGCCGGAAATACCATTTCTGAGAACCTGATTTTCAAAATCTTCTGGGGGACAATGCCCCCAGACCCCCCAGAGACAGATCTAGGAATTTAATTTGAAAAGGGGGAAGCACCATCGAAATGAGAAAAAGGAGCGCCGAAGGGGTGAGTTTCTAGGGGGTCCAGGGGCATGCTCCCCCGAGAAAATTCAAAAATTAGGGCCTCTAAAATGGCATTTCTGCAATTTGGGTGCATTTTGTTTGCTTTAGACAGTAAAATCGTCCATAAAAATATAGCTTGGACTGAAAAGGGGGGGGCATCGACCCCCCTTGCCCCTCCCCTAGATCCGCCACTGCCCTCCATTAGCCTCTACATTTGAAGTGTGGCTATGTCCATGGTGCCATACATGTACCTAACAAACTGGCACATAGGAAGATACATATAATATATATACGTATAATAGTGAATTGTACATACGCCATAATATCTTGAGATCCCCTCAGTTTCTTTACAACTTTCTTTATGCCCTCAGTGTCGGCCGATGTGCATGGACGAACTTGGAAAGACCTATCGGAAATAAAAACAGAGGCGGTCCTTAAGTTCGCTGTGCATAAAGAGATACATGTTTCTTGTTCATGTTACAAGAGTAATACCCAACAAATGACGAGCCCAAAACAGTAAACTTTCTCTGGTCATCAAATTCAAGGACTTTACAAGAACTTCCAAGGTCATTTTCCTATAAATTCAAGGACCCATAGTTTTGGCTGCCACTCTTAACTGAACATGAAACTCAAGGACTTTCAAGGACCTCTCCTAGCAAATTCAAGGACCTTGTACGGCAAATAAAGTTTTTTCATATTTTTGCACTCAAGCAAACACGCGCCATGCGCCAGCCACGTGGTTGCAGAATGGCCAAACTTACAACCAATGACATATCCTGTTAGAAAGAAATCTGCATTGGGGGAGATTCGAGCCTGTTTTTTCCGGACTAGCTGGAGTGCTCATCTTTCATATATTTTTCCAGTGGTGCAGCCGGCAAACAATTCAAGGATTTTCAAGGACCTCAAATCTTTTTCAAGGACTTTCCAGGCCTGGAACTTTTTTTTTCAAATTCAAGGACTTTCCAAGATTTTCAAGGACCGTAGCAACCCTGCATAGCACGTCCCTGGAGGCACATAGTACCAAGGAATTCAGTAGTGGTGCCATTTCGTGCAATTTCAGCACAGACATCAAATTGATTTTACTCTGACAAACTGCTGGGGAAACTGACAGAAAAAATAAATGACTGTCACGTAACCCTGTAGATTTCAAGTACTAAGCCTGTATAACTGGCAGTCTTGTAACTAGGTAAAAAAAGTTTGCGGTCACGAAGGACTTGAACAATCCCCGACTTATTCACCCAATTACCAGGGGCGTAGCCAGCATTCAGGCCGAGGAGGCAAATGCCTCCCATAAAATTTGCGCCGGAAGTACCATTTCTGAGAACCTGACTTCCAAAATCTTCTGGGGGAGCATGTCCCGAGAACCCTCTAGGAGCTTGCGCCTTCGGTGCTTGTTTTGCCTCCTCTAAACTTGAAGTCTGGTTATGTCCCTGATTACTGCTAGCTACACCGAGTATCAAGTACTTTCATGCCCCGTAATGGAATTGTTTTAAAATTCATGTAATTTCAAATATTCTTGATGAGCACTGGAACCCTTCTTATGTCAATATGTCAATTGGATGAGTAGTATATCGACTCTACAAGTAGTTAGTAGTTCACACTATAAGAATACACCCATCCATATGGTAGAAATAACAACTGAAATTAAACGAGTCTATAACAAACTAATAAAAATACTGGCTTGGTGTATGGAGTTCTTTGGTGTGACCTGGTTGTTTTTCTTACTCGACATTCAGTTCTTTAAATGCTCTCTTACTGTTTCCTGGGGGAGAGGAGAGGGAGTTTACGAGGGCGTGAGACTTATTCAATGGGGCACTTGTTTCAAATTTTATGTTCTAGAGGGGGTGCTTAATTGAAAGAGAGTGCTTAATTGAGTGAATACAGTACATTAACACCCAAAAATTTCGGACAATTCTAATTTCGGACTAAAAAGTGGCTGAAAATAAAACCGACTGAATATTTTTGGTCTCCGAAATTTTTAAGCGTCCGAAATTCTTGCTGACCCCTATAAGATAGATAGATATTCCCTAGCAGTGTCCGACCTATGCATGGCTCTTTCAGACAATCTCTGCACTCTCGTCAGATCTTTCAGGCGTTTTTATGGGAGTCTTTCAATTTTTCGTCAAATACATTCTACTCATAAGCAAAAATATGTTTTATCGTGATTCGTAACAGATGCATACATCGTTTTTAGTCCCGAGATCTTCCTCTGTGGAATCATTGATCTGACTATAGACAGTTTGTCCAATATGATAAAAAGTGTGTCCGAAAATTTCACGTCCAAAATAAAAACGTCCATAAATTGTCAAAACACGTGCCTTCTCGAGAGACCCATTTTTTTGGGGGGGCTAGGGCCTACCGCCCTTTGTCTCACCTGGAACTAAGCTCAATATTTAAACATTTTTGTTTCTAAATATCTCTGAAACTAAAACCTAAGATCTAGAAGCTCTAAAAACATAATTACTGTCTGTAGTGTCTTTCGCTATCATTTCATTTTTGTACTTAAATTGTCACGAGGACCCCCCCCCCCGAATGGAAATAGGTGGTAAAAAATTAGGGGTGGGGGTGGTACTATGCGCTGACAGCTGTGTCTGGTGAAACAAGTGGGTCCCTTCAGGGGCCTGTGTGACCTGCTTCCTAATGTATTGGGTATCTGGGACAGATAGGGTTATAAGTAAAGTAGGCTAACTAATACTGTGATAACAACAAAGTTCTGTGTCTATTTTGCATAATATAATAAGTGGCATTTTGACATATCAAAACACCTCCTACCAGACTTGCTTCAACCCACTCAACATATGTGTATTGTTGAACATTTAAATTGAAGACCCATCCGGCCGCCCGGTAATAACAACATCAAGTTTGTACAATTGAAGCTTACTATAATTTATCACTAAATTATGCCATTAACTAACAGCTTTGACTGAGTTCGGTTCCTTGCTCATAAAGTTACCAAGACATTTTAACATCAGCTAGGCCCAGTGTACACCAATTTGATACGGTCAAGTTATTTACTTATATGTTTTACATCACTTACATTTCCAGTATTAGTTAACTCTAGTTTTATTGTTCGTTCGGGGAGTGGAACTTATTCTCGGAAGTTAAATGTGTTATAATGTGAGATTCAAAGAAGATTTATTAATAGTTAAAAAATATTAAATGCCTTTTAGTTTGTTGTGTGCTTTCCATTTCCGTATGAGTGAAGGATCTGTAAAACCAGATAAATACACAACATAAACATATTCAGTTAGATGTAGCACTAAATACTTATAAGAATTAGCTGTTATACTGTATGTTGAATCATATTAATGGTAATGCAATGGTATTTATATGATAATAGTATTTGGATGGCAATGGTATTTTTACGGTAATGATATTTATATGATAATTAACAGTTATTCGATGAGGCGGCGTTGTCTATGAAGTGTAAGCCCATGAGGCGCTGTTTTATAATAAATCAACACAAGATTTTATGGAATATATGTTTTTGCATGGATGACAGATGTCAAAATGTCACTGAACTATGACACGAAGAACAGAACATGCGTGCATAATTTGAAACTTACAGAAAGTTTAGATCTGGCACACTGTATTTCATTCAAGTCGGCTTTTCTAAAATAAGAAGAGGTTTTAAAAACCTTTTAGCCTGTTTTAGTTTCCCTAAAGGCATTCTTGTTTTACGATGCCCACTGGACAACTGAAGAAGCTACACATTGTTAAATTGTGATGTTTGGAATTGATGAATTAACTGAAACCAGTGGATGTTGATTAACCCTCAACCGGCAAGTACACAACTGACAACATCGCAACCTTTTATCTCTGGAGCTCACAACGCTTGTTTACAGTTATAAAACTCGTACGTTTAGCTTCAGTATCTTCTGGTACATTCTGTCTTCCTCACTGACTGTAGTTTGTACTAATAAGAACAGTGCAACCGAAAACATACCGAGCAATTACCAAGGATTTTGTGTTCATGCTCGCCTTCACACAATGAACTGGAATTGTCTAATTGTGAGTGGATTTG
>JANVCK010229646.1:0-10286 GCA_026546655.1 Epizoanthus illoricatus | reverse complement strand
ATTTTGCATTGAA
This sequence comes from Epizoanthus illoricatus, assembly GCA_026546655.1. Taxonomy (NCBI): domain Eukaryota; kingdom Metazoa; phylum Cnidaria; class Anthozoa; order Zoantharia; family Epizoanthidae; genus Epizoanthus; species Epizoanthus illoricatus. The sequence goes on along the minus strand of JANVCK010229646.1, from coordinate 10,273 downwards.
AAATATACATTATTCCAATTAGTATCAGGTGGTTTATGAGGGTGTCAGGTTTCTCTATATTTTTGCCGAAAAATGCATGTTCTTAGCAAGTTCTTAAATTTCGGGATTTTTTTAGCCTCAACATTCTTATAAAAAAGGTTCTTATGAAAAAACAGTGTAAGTGCTTTTGCTGTGACGTGTCACATGGCTATATCTTTCTACCAGTAGATACATACCTCATATATGTACACTCCTACTGTCAATATGAACGTTTCTGCCATTATAATAAATATTAACCCTTGACTTTCTAAAGACGATTTTGTTTAACCAAAACTTTCCTAACTTTTTAACCTTGGAGGAAACCCCGTAGCATCCAAGACCATTCGTTTTTCTTCCCTTGAACCAAGGGTGAACAAGACGCAGGAGCTATCTTCTAACTGTGTAAATGTTCCTTTAAAACTAACCTAAAGTCATTCTACTTCCATAGACTGAAATCTATCTTCCAACCGGACAATATCAGAACTTATAAACTTATCTCTCCTAAAAGAAGACGCAATAATGTCAAATCCTTCTGTAATTGCTTAATTCATAATTCAATTGTACTAGTCTTTTGATAATTTTTTTCCATAACTCTACTTTTCTTTTCTTTAGTGTCACTAATTTTTACTTTGGTTTTTCAGGGGTGGGATATTTTTCGGTGGAATAGGAAATAATGTGGGGCACCTTGCAGGGGACCCTGTGTCCTATTGTGTTCCCACATGCCTTTTTGCGAATTATTCAATAAATAAATATTTAGTGTTTCCTTGTTTCTTAAAATTGACATTTGAAAATTTACACGAAATTAGAACATTTTGGTGTTTGAAATTCGGTGGAACCAGTATTATTAACATGCGAATAAATGTTTCGTGACCCATGCAAGTTAATCCATACTGAGATCTAGTATCATATAAATGGACAAACAATACTACAAAAAAAAATGGTATTTGTGAAGATCCCCCGCAGACGCCACAACCGTACCCAACAACTGTGTAAACACGAAAAAACGAACAGAAAATTCTGGATATAATTACCTGAATGGAGAGCAACCGACTCAAGTAATTGGAATTGATTGATTGATCTTTTCTGTTTTGTTGAAGTTCAAGGTTTTGTCGTGGTTCGCGTTTCTCCCTTGCCGAATTCATAACAAACAAATTCAGCAGAAATATCACTTTCAAATTCGAAAAAAATAAATTCGACAGTGACATAAATACGAGCGAACTGCGTCCTACAACAAAATACTTTTAATTTATTTGATAACATAATGAATGCATTCGATTCAACAACGAAAATTTTTGAAATCGGTGCCGGGTTTCTGCCGCATACCTGTCGCTGACAAGGGCAGTCGAACATTCGGTAATAAATCAATTGAAAGTCGAAATTCTCTCGAATTGAACCCTGAAGCAAAAATGCGACCATGCCTTGACAACCATCGAAAATTAAAAATATGTGACCGGACCTTGATAGCCGTCCACCCTTCAATTCAGTCAAAACGTGGTCAGATTTATGTTATTTATCCATTTATCGTATTTTTGCTGAGGTTTTCAGCTACGTTTTTTAAAGTAACAAAATTGTTCACATCTACACATTGTTTCATGTATAGGAGATATCCTGTCTACTTGAAGATACAGATTGAGTACTCGCAGAGGAACTCTTTAACGTTTTGTGTCTTCTAAAGTCAACGAATAAGCCTTTGTCAATTATGCTTTTTTCCTAGTAAAATGCTAATGCTTACTGCTCAACTTTCTTCCTAAAATGCTAGTGATTATTTCATCAAAAACCACGAAAATGCTCATAAAATACTCGTCAAAAGTTCATTTTACTAAATTTGATACTAAGCACTGCCGTTTTAACAAATAATGACCTAGTTTTGTCAAAATAACAAACTCTTGGAAAACGGGATTTTAATGTTCATTTTATTACAAAAACACTTTACACACTGAGTTGGTGCAGAATAACACTGCTAGCAGAAATAGTAATATGTGGAAGACTGGAAGAAACATTAAAATGATTTATTTTTTAGACGCTGCTGGATCTATTAGAGTCCAGTTCTCTATCTTTAATGCAGCAAGACTGGATATATGTTATTTTCTAGTTTCAGTTTGAGTAACAGGGAAAAATAATTATACTATAACTTTAGCATTATTCTCGATACTTTTGCCCAACTAAAATGCTAAAAACAATGCTAGCATAACTGGTAAAGGCCTATCGACGAAGGTCAGGGCGGTGCGAGAATGTTTACATATAGAAGAAACGTTATTCAAAACTACGGTAGAGTTTCTCGTGACTTAAGGGGGCAGTCTAGTTGTCATTTTAATGGATAATACGAAAAAACATTAAGATTATCTTTAAAGAGGAAATAAGGTTGAAAATGCAACAAAATGCGCTGACTAAGTGTACACTCCCCGAATATCACACGAGGTGTGATTTAATTAAACAAAAATCCCTTTTTTAGCATTTTCTTAAAATTTTCAATTCCCTACCCCCCCCCCTTATTTTCTTTCAATACTACTTCAGAAATTCCCAAACAAATCCATAAAATCCCTCAACTACGGAACTTTGACCCATTGGAGCGAAATTATAAACCTAGCCCTAACGTTTTAAGTGGAGAAAAGACGTCAAAAACCTTTAAGAACCTTACAAAGCGGGTTTTTAACTATAGACTGCCTTTATTCGACAGCCTTTTATTTCATTCAGTGTTTTTTGTCGGTACTGAGAAATCATTCTGCACCCAAGTTGTTTCAGAAGGAAAAGACTCGCAGTAAACAGTCAGTATTTAATTTGCATTTTAAGAAGTTCCGCCGGAATCTTGCTCTTCAGGAACGTTTTTATATCAAGCAAGAGATGAAAGTAGTATCAAAAAAACTTCCGTGTTGGCAAAATTGATAACATCTATTGTAGACCCAGAAAGTTCTTCAAGGACTCGCATAGATAATTCAGTGTTGTTCAGTAACGCTTGCTATCAATATTTTCTCACACGCCTTCTTGCTGTTAATATACAGTTCATTGTTCATATACAGTTCGTGTTCAAAACATAAATAACATTATGTTTTAGAATAGATCTGGAGTGGCCCCATACTTCTCGACCTAGCTGGACCTCAAGAGCGTTGTCAGAATGAAGAGTGAATGAACTCTCGTTCCCACTTGGAGTTCACAATTAACTGTACTGGAAATAAGAAAAACCTGCACGAGTTGATCTAGTTGACGTGCAGTTTCGAATCCGTTTCTTAGCAACCATATAAAGTTCAATGTGGGATGCGAAGCTTTTCGTGTGCTAATCCGAGGCGTTAATCAGTTGACGTGCGGTTTTGGATCCGTTTATACTGAGTAAATATAAAAAGTTTCATGCGGGGTGGTGCGAAACTTTCGTGGGCTATAAATCAGTTGACGTACGGTTTCGAATCCATTTTTTAGCAAATATAGAAAGTTCTATGTGGGATGCGAAGTTTTCCTGGGCTAATCAATTGACGTGCGGTTTCAAATCCGTTTCTTGGCAATATACTGAGAAAGTTCCATGCGGGATACGAACTTTCTTGGGCTAATAATTTGGGCAAAGTTTAACTATTCGCATAAACGCTGCGAATTTCTGCACTAATTTGACTTTTCAATAATCATATAGACTGCATTCATTGGTACAAAGACTCGTACAGGAAATGCAATTAAGCAGAAGTTATAGTCCTATTACTTCATAAGCGTGCAGAGTCTACTGAGACAAGACACTGAGAGCATCTTCCAGCTTTACAGTCCGCATAACGTTTTGTGGTAAGTATTGCGGTGTTAGGTAAAAGTATTAAGCCACAAGGACGGAGTCAGAACTAAGCTGAATAGAGGTAAACACATTCAGATACAGAAAAATGGAGAGCACTAGCAAGAGATACGACATGATGCAAGCATACGGAAATACTCCGAGATTATTAATTAGAAAGCCAAAGACACTCCTCGCTTTTCAATAAATATTTAAATTACGCAAACTTTTTATTTTAGTAGTAAAAAGGAATCAGTTGATACCTATAAATTTGCGGATAGATGTTTTTCAACAAATCTTCAAACACTAATACAAGCCTTATCTATATAGCACATACATGGAGCCTCTTATATTTTACCAACTTAAAACAGACTTTTGCTCCGGCCGGCTCAAATAATGTTTTGTTATGATGTCTCTATAATACGACTTCCTCCTGCAAATTAAAACTACAACTTGTTTGTTTTTGCAATTCATTTTTTTCCTTTCTTGACAAGCACTTTGCAGACATCTGCTTCAGAGTACATTCGAAAATTGTTTTCAAATGAAACTCATGAATGCAAGACCACAACGGTATAAATACCGCCTACATGACCGACTTTGCTCTACTGGCTCTGAAGATGATTTCCACACTGGTTGTCGAAACGTCAGTCACCAACAACAGTCCTTCTCAGGACTAAACTAACCGGGACGATCACTCTACTGCAAACAGAAACTCTATAAATGTGTTTCTGAACTGATATGAGCACAACTTTCATTTCTCAGTTTAAGGACAACCAGTTTTGCTTCCTAAGTGTCATACGTGCGAGGAAAAGCGTCAACTTCGCGTCTGGATTTTCAAGAGAACCGAAAATTAGAACGTGAGATCTTGGTTTAAATTAACTCAGTGATATTTTGCGTCCTTAACTGCTTGCTTTATTGGAAGTAATGTTATAAAGAAGACCGCGCTGCAAATTAAACCGCTGCTGGCCTCTTGCAATATAGCCTACCTGCAGACGATTTGATACAAGTAAATTAGACACTCAAACATCTCTCTTTTGAATACCTTGTACAGTACAGAAACCTTTTATCCAATAAACATAAATAATATGAAATATATTAAACAGTACCAAAATACACGTACTGATTCTTCAAATGCGGGAAACAATGTGTATAGTAGTTATAATCCTTCATGTATATAACATATTATTAAATACAAAACAAAGGTTGTTGAATTTTAAGCAATTTGATTAGTTCAATACTCACTGGTTATCAGATAATATTCATGAGGTTGACCTTATATGGAAAACAGCTGTCTCCAAAACAAAATACTGAGGTATTTCTCAAAACAGAAGTAAACTTTCAAATCCTCCTGTTTTACACTTAATTCCGCTTGGTTTACATTAAATTCCGTTCGGTTTAAAAAAAATTAAAAAGAAAGTACGTTTTGACTTGGTATTTATATAATAAAACAATTATTCCACTCACACTTGGTGGATATGAGAAGAATATACCTAATATTATAAGCAACTCATATCCAACACATGTTCGCGGAAAAATTATTAAACATCGCCATAGTCTGCGAATATGACGTGACTAATCTCATCCTCCAGATCATCGATGGCGGGATGCATACAGCGTTACTGCATTTTCCCATCTAGACTGCAAACCGTCTATTCCTTTTCCTCAGAACCACAGCAAACGAGCACAATCGAGCGGCGAAGCCACGAGTTGTCTCGTCAGTCTCAAATTGTGTTTTTCTCGACTGAAAACAGTAAACGAAAAGGACGGCTTGCATTTTATTTCCTATCCCGATCCCATAAGTGGCTTTTGAGTTGACTTCGAGGCTCGGAGATTCCTCTCTGACCCAAGTTGAGTTGATTAAGGTGGCCGAGGAATCATTTGAGGTGTTAATACCCATGTCGCTCTTCTGATGTTGAGATCCCAGCAGGTACTTTGTTAAATCTCGATGTCGGCTCTTGCATTGCCGGGTACGTCCTACCAGGCACCAGCCCGTAGTTTATTCCATTCATCTCAAAAATTAACTGGCCTTGGCATACAATACTAATTGCTGTCGAAGCGAGGCGTGCGAGGCGTAGCCGAGGTAGCTTACTAATCGTGTATTATCGAAATTTCTTTCCGTCCTTCCGTCCAACTTTGTTCCCGGGGTCATCCGCGCGCCAAGATCCGTCAAATGGCACATTACATGAAGTAGCGGATTCAACTATGAACTAGTGTTCGATTATTGACTCTCTTAGACCTCTCTTAGTTTGTGTGTTCATTTGGCACTTTTGAACTTTATATACTGAGGAGACAATTTTCATCACAACTGGCATGTAAGTTTAGATTCTGGAGTCGTCTTCGAGTGGAAAACAAAAACAACAGGATTAAAAATTCTACTCTCGAGATCGAGATGAGTGCAACTCACTATACGCGCACACAAGAAATGAGTATATCCAGTGTGACACTGCACGAGCGTTGAGAAGGAAATCCAAGGTTGTACACCCATGTTTAAACCAAAAACACAAGATAAAAATAAAGAGAGGTTGGTAAAATGTTAATTTTATTTTTGCCATATCTGGCAAAGTTCGTTGTCAAAGTCAAATTGTCATTTGCTGTTCTCAACAAATGTACTCGGCAGCACTTCACTAACCATGTGGTTATTATTAGTTGGAAGTTTCTTCTCAACCGTCGCAAATGTTTGTAAGAGAATTTTCGGGCATCTGATTTTTGGACGATAAGCTTCGGCCGAAAACTTTTGAAAGTTTTTTGGCACATTTTGGACGTTTTTTACTGAAATTTAAGACGTAACACTCTGAGACAATACAACGGGTAAATAATTGAATTTACTGAACACAGTTCCGATTAGACACTTCAGTTTGAATGCAACAAACTACACGACGTACTCTGAGCAAAACACAGAACAAAACAAAATGGAGAGTGCGCGGTTAACGCCTAACGCGGCTGTACATCCCATCTTCGATTGTGTATATTGCGTCTTAAATTTGTTATCCTAGCCAATGGAGTTACACTCTCAAGCGTTTTCATAAGCCTTGCTTGTTGTAAAATGCTTAAAATTGTAGTAAATTGCACAATATACATAATCGAAAATGTTCGGATGATAAAAAATGTTCGGACTGTGTTTTTGTTCGGATGGAAAAATTTTTCAAAACTTTTTTCTTTGTTCGAAAGTTTATTCGTGATTAAAGTACCAGTTCATGGTCGGATCATCGCTACTGAGAACAAAAGCGCAAAATAATATACCTGATATTATAGTATATCTGGAATTTACGATTGAACGAATTCACCTCGCGATGACACGTTCAAATTATTAGTTCATGCAGTCGGCCACAGCGCATTCTACGACCAATTCTTAATTACGATCAAAACCATCCTCGGAGACCCAGGGGCAATCCGTCGGGCGAGGGAAGAGGGGAGGGGGCGACGCGAGTAAAAATAAAAGAGAAGGGCAAAAGCGCGGGTGATTTCTGTGAATGCCACCCGATAATAACCTCTACGAAAGTAATTTACGGTTTGTAGTGATGATCTCTATTTTTGTTTAAAACTGGGCGGAAAATATCGCCCGGCAAGACCGCCACCAAACAGGCTAGGATTTTATACAGAAAGTGAAAGCGACGCTTTCCACATAGGATTTTTTGATCGCTGGCTTCAACCTCTCCGATAATCTAAGCGATTTGAGCCAGAATTTTGACAATAGATGTTAACAGCGATACAACAACAGTTCCTGGTACCCAAGTCATGGCCAGCAACATTCAACGTTTTCATAGCTGCAGGCAATATTTAGAATATCAGACTCTTGTTGAAGCCAGTTATTAACTCTAGACTGTGAACCAGAGGTCCCAAAACAGGAAGCACGTTATGTGAGAGCGAATGCCAGTCTTATTCAATGTTTCTCCTCATGATCGCTTCGTTTTTCCTGTTAGCGTCTTCCGCAATAAAGAAAACAAGTTAAGAAATTGGAACTGTTTACAGTCTAGGTAATTTGGCAAACACATCTTTAGAGTGAATAATATTTCCAACTACCGTTTGCTGTTTGGTCGCCGATTGGCCTAAATATACAATCAGAATTATTTAGGCCATTTGAGCTAGTAGTTGAAGACTATGTCCCCAGGGCAGTATTTCCCTCACTTCACTTTGCCTCGCTCCCCTCTCTTCTCTCGCCCGACGGATTGTCCCGGGGTCTCCGAGGATGAAGCAAAACATGAAAATAATCAAGTTTATTTCTTTTGTATGTTCGTGTTTTCACGAATGTTTTGAATATATATTTTATATTCAACCCGTGAAGAAACAAAAGTCAAAACAAACCAATCAATTTTGCCTTCAGGCGGGAACTGTTTTCAAAACAGTGTCAAACTGAACAAGTGACTATCGACTAAAATGAAAAAATTGATGAAGTAAAGCAGTATCGTTGCTATTAGCACATTGTGGTTTGTTCGAGCGATACCCAATTTAAACAGGGCTGTCACTGTTTCATTAATTACTTCTAAAGATGCGCTCTTTATCGACAACTTTGCCCGAAGGTCGGATCTTTTAACAATGGAAACATCCACTTTCACATACAACGAACACGCAACTGAGATAAGAGGTTATAAAAGAGGGGAGGGGTTGATTTGTGACTCTATATGTGTTAATAAATCAAATCTCATTGTACCTATTCGTTCCAAAGCTCTGCTGCTTTTGACTTCTTTGTTTAGTTATATATATATATATATCTGATTCATTTTTCTTTCAGCATTTAAAACTGCGGATACAAAGAACTTTCCCGAAGTCACTGAAACAAAAATTATTTTAATCTAGTTACTCTATTATTAGTACTAAAGAATGCAATATTGAAGCAGTCTAGCTCGTGACAAAAGTAGACTTCTGCAATTAACTGGGAAAGGGATATTGCTCGCTGTCTATTCATCAAATGGAGGCAATTGTAACGTTTACAAACTAAAAAACCTTGCTTTACCTCTGCATTATATATAATTAAAACATGCCACGTGCTTCGTTATGGAAAACACTATAAAGTGCAATATGTTGATGCATTTAAAATTGTGCCTTTTAATCTTTCCCTGTTCCACTTAGCGCTTAGACAAGCCTGATTTTGTCAACGTTTCTTATCTTTGGACCTGCTAATACTCTAGTTAGTTCAGTATTTATCTATACCAAGAAACGCAACAAGAAGCAAACCATTAATCCTGGCGTTTTCTGCCGCTATACTCGTGACAGATTGTCAGAGTACGTAAACACAGTGATTGGACCAGAGAGACAGCGCGTCACCTGCCTGATATTGTTACCGGTGTTTGGTCTTCCACTCGTTGGCAGTGAAGCGTTGATATCCGTTATAATTAGCCTTTCTGAAACCTCAAGCCCACACTAGTAGCAACACCAATTTCAAGTACCCAAGTTATAGCTACCCTTAGAATGAAACGAAAATGTGGAAAAGTATCATTTTCCTGAAGCTGACCAGAATGCTCCTGTAACACCGCGGCCATGTATGTATACACGCAATATCTAACTTCGCTGCTCAAATATGTAGTGATTATGTACAGCCTGCAGTGCAATTTAGACTTGCTTCTGTTAAAAATTATTTCATTGTTTTCATTCCAGGATTAGGGTTAATGTGCTAAGAATTAGAGGACAGCAAAAGTTCGCTTATAATTGTTTTTAATTATCGTTAGTTAAGCTGCTTGAAAAGCCAAAACGGTTTTAGTTTCCCATATGAACACGTTCTCCAGTCGTAATATAATATTGCCTTTGGCTTTGAACAATTGCCAAGATTTACAGTGCTTATAAACAATATAATCTATTTAGGTTCTGCAAACGGAACGATCTTTAAATTAGGTACAGATTCGTCTTGTTCTATTCAACAGCATCCAACTGCGTTTAGTATTTATACATTTACATATAGCCCTTCTCCAGCGTTTCGTTATTCAAACTCCACACAGTACATCTCTGGTTTCGTATGGCAAACTGAAGAGCAACTAATTTTGGTGTGAAGTAAACAAATGATCAGATTTAATTGTTTATTTCTTTCTATTTCCTTGTTAAGAACGTTTTTGTTATTAATTTAGGTCGAAAGCAAGTATTGCACATCACATGAACTATGTGTTTACTACTCATATCACACTGCAGATAATGGTGCAATGAAGCAAACGTTGGCATGTTTATTCACTGAATATTTATTATAAAATGTACAAATGATGTATTTCTGTCCAGTGACTAGATTATTAAAAATGTATTTACTGGACCATGATTAATGACATCCGTCTGATTCAAGTTGTTATTCAGTAGCAGTTCATTAACGGATAACGCCTACAGCTGTGTGCGTAGATTGTCATAAGAAAAGAAACTGACGCAAATTCTTTTCCAATAAGTCAGATACAGCACAATGTATGACAATGCAACATGGCGTTGTCTAGTCGTAATGCACCAGTCAAAGTAAACCCCGACCCCCCACCCCGGGATATAGGTGGGGATTGGTTCTGAATAGCATACCAAAACGGACAAACTCCCCACCATATGGGGCCA
>JANVCK010229623.1:0-10288 GCA_026546655.1 Epizoanthus illoricatus | reverse complement strand
GTTGTTGTTGTTATGAATGTACTATCTTCTGTGCGTCTGTTACTAAGTACGGACCTTCTGCAGGTGGCTCTTCTTGTTCGAGGGTTTGGTGGTGTTGTTGGTGTTGGTGTTGTTGTTGGTATTGTTGTTGTTGTTGTGAATGTACTATCTTCTGTGCGTCTGTTACTAAGTGCGGACCTTCTGCAGGTGGCTCTTCTTGTTCGAGGGTTTGGTGGTGTTGGTGTTGTTGTTGGTATTGTTGTTGTTGTTATGAATGTACTATCTTCTGTGCGTCTGTTACTAAGTACGGACCTTCTGCAGGTGGCTCTTCTTGTTCGAGGGTTTGGTGTTGTTGTTGGTGTTGTTGTTGGTATTGTTGTTGTTGTTGTTGTTAGTGTTGTGAATGTAATTTCTTCTGTGCGTCTGTTGCTAAGTACGGACCTTCTGCAGGTGGCTCTTCTTGGCTGTGGGCCGGCTTCCATCAGCTGTGCAACGTTCCTGGCTCGTCTTGGCTACACAGACATCACAGTGTTTGAAAAGTTCGACTACATTGGTGGACTAAGGTAAATCTTCTGACATCTAATACGACACAGCACACACAAGTTTGTCGAGAAAGAGTAGGGTCTTGCTCCTGTGTTTGGAGCTATGGTCTAGCGTCATACATGGACTGTTTAGCGGCTGCCAGAGGTGCCTTCAGATGCTTTCAGTTTGACCTCGTGACCTGCTCTGCTTCTGTATTTGAAGCAGCGACTAGCTAGACTAGTTATTGTATTTGAAGCAGCGACTAGCTAGGCTAGTTACTTTACTAGTTGAGTTGCGTTACCCTTCAGATTTTTTAGAATAAAATAAATTTGACACTGTCCTTGAACATGCGTAAATTGCAAGAAATGGGGGGGGGGGTGATGTTATTACAAAACCATTAATGAAAAGTACGAAACAAAACACGTGTTATTTTAACCTGATGAAAGTGTCTCTTGGCTCCCAATACCATTTGAGCTTGAAAGAAAGTATTTGAGTTCCTTTCTATGAAGATCGATTTTACTTTATTTTAGCCTATTTTATGCTAGCAAGCAAATGCTAAAACGTTAGTACCTGAATTTCGACATTTTGGATCATCGTCGTCGCCATCTTGGATGATGACATCAGTGAATATTCTTCACTCTGTTGTAAATACAATACACACATTCAACTATGATTAATTCTAACACCCTGTTTTTCCTATTTTTATATCTAGTTCTGCTGAGATTCCTCAATATCGACTGCCGTATGACGTAGTGAACTTTGAAGTAGAAATGATGAAAGATTTGGGAGTAAAGGTACATGACAAAGGCAGAATTATTCTAATACTATTTTATCAAAAATAGTTTCACTGTATTCATGGATCCATGGAACTAAGGTCAAAAACAATTTGTGTTTCCAACGTAATGCATTATGATGTAGTACATCAAATTCCTTTGTTGCGTGACTACAGAAATATTGGATTGTGGTATATGTAGTACTCACCGAACAAACTCGTGAGTTTTGACGTTACTTGTCATTAAATCATAGTACAGTTGAGGCCTCACCTTACTGATCTCCATACAGTTTTATGTCGTACATAATAGTCATCAATATAATTTGACATATGTGATTGACATCAGTTCTTTGTTCTCACAAATTTCCTGATTTTCTTTGCGTTGATGTTGCAAGAAGTTAGGTCTTGATTGTTTGTGGGAGTGAAAGGGCTCTTGCCCTTTCCCTGTCTATTTTTCCATCCAGAGGTGGATGCCGGTTGATTTCGGTCAAAAAAGCCAGTACATTTATGTCAAAACTTTATCCATAGTTAAGAAGGCAAATTGTATTTGGACATACATGGAAAACCACGTACACATACCTGCATAACCAGTTCATTCAGTACCTCCGATAGACGAAGGCTTTGTTCTCATCGCAGTGTTTGGTAAAAGCCAACTTTTTGGGCACGCCTAAGTGTGCATAGTTATATACATGTAGCTCGGTCAGTAAGACCTCTCAGTGCTAACCTGAGTGTACATTATTGCGAGTGCTGAGGGTTGAATGTTTGTAGGACTTTCTTTCGACACACTTTGAAGAGCCCATGTACATGTCGATAAGAGTAGGGTTATTCCACTGTTAATAGCCTGTCGCTTCAGCTTGCAGGGCAAGATTTTTCTATGACCAACAAGACTAACATTAAATGTGTAGGACAGGCCATTTCTGGCAACAAATTTAAGCCCTGGAGTCAAATGATTTTACAGAAATTTGTAGGTTGTATTCTTTTTACCCTACAAGGGCTAGTGTGCTTTCTTGGCGTACGTTTTTGCTTTGATGGCCCTTAAATCATACCCTGCTGTGAACCTTGAAGCTCCTAACTGTTACGCGACTAAACAACCAAAGTATTATAGTATCTAGACAAGGTTGTTCTCGAAAGAGCCAGCTATTGGATAGTTACTTACATAGCACCAGGAAAACTAAGGGCAAGTTATCCGCCCTAGTTCTTTTAGTTTGTGCCTGTCTGTCTGTCTGTCTGACTGTCCATCTCTTGTCATGATCAGTCAGTGTGTCTTTCTGTCTGTGTCAGTCTGTTTCTAGAATATTAAAAACTAATCTGCCAGAGTGTATCTAGACGTGTTTGCCTGCAGCATGCTTGGCTGCACAACTGTCCCTTATAATTTCTCTACGAATATATATTATAAGACAAATTCCCAGCTGTTGCAATTTAGTTCTGAAAACTGCCAAACATTAACATGTTGATTTGGGTGTCAATCGTGTCAGGTTATTCTCGGCAAAGGACTAGGAGGTAAGGACGGGGTGACAGTGAAAGGCCTGAAGGCGAGTGGATATGAGGGAATATTTATTGGTATTGGTGAGTATGTATCAACATGTAGTTCTTTGGGTTTTGAAGGCTAAGATTATGACAATGTCACAATCAACGTTTAGCATAGCCTCCTCCGCAGGCAACTCTATTAAAAATGATCAAATTCGGGCAAAGGAAATAAGTAATCGAGCAACGGATATAGCAAGTGATGGTGAGTGATGGTTAATGATACTGATGGAGACCAAATGAAATTAAATAGCAGTACTACGCCTTCTTCCAACCACATTACATTTGTGTCTTGTTCTTGGGATGGTTCCCGAGCATTTCACACGTAATTCTACAAAAAGCCTTAAATGCATTAATGTAAGCCCAGGGTTTATAATCGGGAGTTTATAGTATTTGTAATATTTATTTTCAGGTTTGCCTGAGCCCAAGATTGCCCCGCAGTTCAAAGGTCTTGGGATAGGGAATGGGTTTTACACCTCTAAAGACTTCCTGCCTGTCGTGTCTAAGAGCAGCAAAGCAGGTAGGTAGAGCACCAATTGTGGTGCTGCTGAATTCTCCCTACAAGTTTCCATACATTGTTTATAAATTAGTTGGGAGAATTTGGATATTCATAAATTAAATTTGGCCTGTTACTAACTTCTCATAACTAAACTGCGAAAGGATTAAGCCATTTCATTCAAAATAGTATTTTAGCTTGGCTATTTATAGTGCAAGTAGTCAGTACATATGGCAACGTTGATTAAAAGTATTTCAACTTTTGAACCAGTTGACAAAAGCAAACAAGGCAACCATTCGTTTTCGTCTCATCATTGCTAGAAATCTTTGTCGTATGACACTTGACTTCAGGGGAGTGAACATCTCTCTAACAGATCCGCAAAATGTGATAGATGCTTTACTTGAGTGCATCCTGGCATATTCTTTCGTGCTAAATGTAAATAAAACTTGAAAATAAGCACTCAGGAGAAAGTAAACAGTTATAAAACACTCTGGGATCGTTACTAAGACATTTGCTTCCTTATGTCAACTTTTTACTCGTATATTTCAGTTTCAGCAGTTTAAATTTGATATTCTTAGAAGCAGGAGAGAATTAAACACTTGTTGCCTTTCTCTATTGTGTTTCACTTTGAATTTCAAATCTCGAATTTCATGGCGAGAAACTTTTTGTTTAATCATTTCTTGCTGTGAAGGACTTAAAGACTTACAGACATTTCGAAATTTTGTACTGCAAGCCTTATCACTGATTTATTTTGAAGTACTAGACATTTCAGCAAGATTATTTTTGTGTTATAGGAATGTGTGCATGCAAGTCAAAGTTGCCAGTGTTAAGTGGTGTTGTGATTGTACTGGGAGCAGGAGACACTGCATTTGATTGCTGTACATCTGCGCTGCGCTGTGGGGCTAGGAGGGTGTTTGTTGTGTTTAGGAAGGGATTCACCAACATCAGGGCTGTGCCGGAGGAGGTAAGGGAGATTAAAGACTAATTACTGACACTAAACAAGCCGACCACACTACTTAACAGCTAATTAGACCAACATATGAATACATGACCGCAGCGCTAATTACACCGACGCATGAAACGAGACCGCAACGCGAACGGTATAAATACCATCTATATGACCGACTTTGCTCTATTGACTCTGAAGATGACTTCCACACAGGTTGTCGAAACGTCAGTCACCACCAACAGTCCTTCTCAGGGCTACACTAACCTGGACGATCACTCTGCTGCAAACGGGGATATTTTGATGGCCGACACTTTGGTCAAAGTACAACGAATAGTTATTGGCTGACACGCATCCAACAATTGGCTCATGCAAACCAACAGTTGAGTCGTGCACAACCAACAGTTGGCACAATGAGTGGCTGACATTTCTTGTTTAATAAAATCATGGAAACGAAACGAGACCACAACGCTAACGGTATAAATACCGCCTACATGACCGACTTTGCTCTATTGACTCAGAAGATGACTTCCACACAGGTTGGCGAAACGTCAGTCACCAACAACAGTCCTTCGCAGGACTACACTAACCCGGCCGATCACTCTACTGCAAACGTTTGTTGTTTATAGTGAATCAGATTCTTTGCTATTATCTAGAAACTGGTTATCTGTGCATTAGAGGAATTTGTATTGCCAATTTTCTATATGGATAATTATGTTCAAGTGCCCATTACAGTTCTATGATTATTGAGAGATCGCACTGCAGGAAGGGTATAGGACAGGCACTTCATGATTGAATCAGTCAATGTTTAGCTTCATGGTAGTTCTTTTCTAGTACGGACTCAGTCATGTGAATATATTTCGACCTAATGATGGTAATATACTTACAAGCATTGTCTCCTGTGTAATCACTGTAGATGGAGCTGGCCAGAGAGGAAAAGTGTGAATTCATTCCATTCATGTCTCCTAAGAAGGCAAGTGACCAAAATAGAACTATTACATCACATTTTTTGGTTGTGGTTAAGACTTTAATTTATCATTTAGACTACGTTTTGAGAATTCACTGCTAGAGTCTTATTCAAAATCTTAGTTTTTTTGCAATATTCTACATGAATGCTTGAACTATATTTGTTTAAAACCTGGCTACATTTTTTTATTTCGTTTTAGATTATTTTTCTATAGTGTTAGCCATGATTAAACTTTAAGTCATTACCATATACGACTATGCTTACGTTCAGTAAATTTCATCAGATATTGTTGCTCAGCTTTGATTAGTGTAAACTATTCTGAGTAACTTTTACCTTAGTTTCTGTATTAATTAGTCTTACAGCAATTGTTAATTATTATAAAAAATGATGATAATAAAGTTGTATACATGTGTCATTCTATTGTTATATTTCATAGGTTCACCTCAAAGACGGGAAAATATGTGCAATGGAATTTTATCGGACTGAACAGGTAATAATTATAATAATTTAATTATAATTAATTAATTATAATTAAATAGAAATTATTTTGTTTATTTGTTGCAGCACATCCCGGTTAGCTCATTATTATTACCCCCCCCCCCTCCCCAGGTTCGCTACCAGGTATTTGACACGTAAATAAAGGTATTGCCATTCAGTCAGTACATGTCTCGAACATCTGTCTGCCCATCAGACTCTGTCTGTCTGTCCTTGTGTGCTTGCCTGTCTGTCTGTGCCCACTTGGGCTGTTTGATGACAGGACGGAAAAACCTTTGCTGGCTTTCGATCTTAAGGATACCTATTGGTTGTTAAGCTCAATATTTTGCATAAAAGCTCTTCTGGTGGCTAAGAACCAAATATCAAATACCAGAAAGATTTCATGAATACGTTTCAGAGATTTTAAGGCCCTGTGGTTTGGGAGAAGTGATATTTTGATCAACAGAAAAACTGAGATTTCCTTAAATATCTTCTTGTGGCTTTATAATAATTCGATAATATTTTGTCACGAGTTTTGTACAACGGTAACAGAAGCAAACACTTACAGTTTTAACGTGCCATTGCCAATTAAGGGAAACAATAATGAAAAAAGCAGCGTTGGGGTTTTTCCACCATGTCGCTGTTGATACCAACCCCAGTGTTATTTCAATAGGAAATCAGTCCGGCTGAGGCGGACTTTTCACTTGCGGGCACTCCATTACACCTAGCTTGGCACTAGTCCTAATTCTAGCTACTCTCTCGCTCAGATGAGCCTGTTTTCCATATGATCGCTAGGATCGCTGAAAACATTTTAAGGCGATTCTAGAGATCAACCTGGTTTCCATATAACTGCTAGGATCGCTGAACACGTTTTTCAGCGATCCTAGCGATCCCAGCGATTATATAGAAACGAGGCTCAACATTTAACTTTCGATTGCTGGGATCGCTAGGATCGCTGCAGTCTGTTCCCATTAAAAATTGTCGATCGTTCCGGAACGGCTAGAATCGCAGATATAGAC
Source organism: Epizoanthus illoricatus (assembly GCA_026546655.1). Classification (NCBI taxonomy): domain Eukaryota; kingdom Metazoa; phylum Cnidaria; class Anthozoa; order Zoantharia; family Epizoanthidae; genus Epizoanthus; species Epizoanthus illoricatus. Next base: position 3,589 of record JANVCK010229623.1, on the reverse strand, counting down.
TCCAGTTCTTTCTCAGGGATCGGGATCGCCGGGATCGTTCATGATTGTTGTGATCGCTGAAGAGCGTTTCCATATAATTGCTGGGATCGCTGGACAATCTCAGTTTTAGTGATCTTAGCGATCCCAGCGATTATATGGAAACCAGACTTAACTGTATTTCAGTATACATTTGAAGGATGTTGTCGCCAACTGATTTGACACATATTTTGTGTGCAGCTAGATGATGGAACTTGGATTGAAGATGAGGAACAGTCCCTGAAAATCAAGGCAAACTACGTCATATCTGCCTTTGGTTCGACGTTAGCTGATGCTGAAGGTGTGTCAAAGATCCATTCTATGACAGGTTCTATATTCCACCCCTCCCCTCCTTCATTTTCGGGATTGTCCGAAATGTTTGGTTGTTAATGTGTTCTAATGATGTTCTACACTCTAGTGACATCTGCTATGGATCCGTTAAAGTTCAACAGTTGGGGTGTACCCGAGGTGAATTCCGACACTATGGCGTCAAGTGAGGCGGGGGTATTCTGCGGAGGGGATATCGCGGGAGTGGCCAACACGACTGTGGAGAGTGTGAACGATGGCAAACAAGCAGCCTGGTTCATGCACAAGTACCTGCAGGTAACCTTTGTGTGTTTAGACTGTGAACAGGTTAATTATTTATTCCTCATTTGGCTCTTTTCGGAGAGTAGTGATGGTAGATGATAATGGATGATGGTGGTGGATGGTGGTGGATGATAATGGATGATGGTGGATGATGGTGGTGGGCGGTGGTAGATGATAGTGGATGATGGTGGTGGGTGGTGGTGGATGATAATGGATGATGGTGGATGATGGCGGTGGGTGGTGGAAGATGATAGTGGATGATGGTTGTGGATGGTGGTGGATGGTGGTGGGTGGTGGTGGAAGATAATGGATGATGGTGCTAGATGGTGGTAGGTGGTTGTGGATGATAATGGATGATCGTGGATGATGTTGGTGGATGTTGGTGGGTGATGGTGGTGTTGGATGATAATGGATGATGGTGGATGATGGTGGAAGATGATGATGATGGTGGATGATGGTATATAATTAACAACTATTGGATGAGGTTGAGCATGATAGCGAGAATTATCAAGGCCGAGGTTTCTGTTATCTACCGAAGCCACTATTATCCGAGAACCGAACCTAATAATTGTTTTATTATGCAATTAGAAGTGCAGAAACGCTCACAAAGGTAGTATAGTTTTATGACACAACGAGCAAAAACTTGCAATGACGCGTTTATAAACAACGTTAATGACAACTGTGCACTATTGTCTGCTGGAATGACTTCATTTTTGTATGTATAAAAACTAGCATCTGTAGATATGATGTAACGATTTAGTGCAATCTGGAAATAACTGGGGTTGTAGACAATCAAAATCAAGATTGCATCAAAATGTATAATAATCAATGGTGGATAATGGTGGATGATAGCTAATGATGGTGGTGGATGATGGATGATGGTGCATGGGTGATTGTGATTGATGGTGGGTGACTGCGATTGCGCTAACGCATGGTTGGCGTTCGTATGGCCGGTTGTCTTACATCCTCACCGTGTCCTCACCTCACAGTATGAAATGGTCCATCCCTAATTATCAAAATATATTTGGAGCAATATTGGTTTTGACTTGACTTGACTTGACTTGAACTAGCCACTTTCCATGGCTGCAATAACTCACGCAAACACCCACGGTGGTTGTTGTAGAAAAAGTGTTCGTTGCTGCGTTAGTCTGACTTGTTGTTCTTCCCTAGTCCCTTCATGGCCTTCCCGTCCCTGCCGAGCCCTGTTTACCAAATTTCTTCACTCCTGTGGATCTGGTCGACCTCAGTGTTGAAATCTGCGGCTTGAAGTTTCCCAACCCCTTTGGACTGGCGAGTGCCCCGCCTACAACAAGTTCTGCTATGATGAGGCGTGGATTTGAGGCAGGATGGGGATTTGCCCTCACAAAAACGTTTGCTTTAGACAAGGTTGGTGACATAGTCTACACTACTCTTCTTTTATAGTATTGGGAGTTTCAACAGTAAATTAAATACAACAACAAGAATGTAATATTTGTCAGATCACAACCCCCACCAAAGCTAACCCCACAACCAAACGATGACAACACACCCTTTACTAACAACCTATCCATATTTGAGATCACTATCTCGGACATCTCAACGGATTTAGAATACTATCCTTCATAGACCAACTAGAAAAAGAAATTACACTGAACACATCCAATGCAAGCCCCAAATCCCTCACAAGACATAACAGTACAACAAACACGACACCCCCCCCCAAACACACACATCCAAAACTGGAACACGACAATCCGCCCAGAACCAACCAACCAGCTTCATCCACCCCAAACACTAGCAAGACAACAAACAACACATTATTCCACAACACTACCACCAAGAACCAAACTCGTGCCCAAACCTCCAAACAAACCTGACACACACAACAACATACCCACCACATACAAGAAGCTACCCCGCCCAGACACCAGATTACTACTCCCCCTACCCACAACAGCTCTGGAAACCAAACACCAAGCAACCCCGTCCCCCAAACACGATCACACACAGCAGCACCCTACACACACACACACACACACACACACACACACCCAAAACAACCCCTCCCCCAACCCTCCCAAACACCATAACCACAACCAACAATAAATCCCGTCCCCAAACGAGCACCGGAAACCGAATACCAGACCAAACCCCCCAAATCGAAATCATTTTTGCTTTGATTAGAATAGTGAGTAATGACACAGTTCGTCTTGTCATATCTTATTGTAGTCCAGTCTCTTCCCAGACATCTGGCTCTGAGTCGGTGGGGACCTAGTGGCGAAAATAGATCACGAGACGTCTGACAAAAATCTTTCGTAAAATGCAGAAAATGTCGCCGAAAAGACCCCGTTTTCAAAATACCATTTCAGCAGGATTTCAAGCACTTCTTATACAGATTTCCATTTGTGACTCTAGGGATTGGCAACTTAGATATTTATTGTGCCTGCTATGTAACTTGTGACAGTTGTTTCACTCAACATATTAAAGACCTGAATGTCCGCCGGACAAGGAAGGTTTTTGCCAGGCTTCTGGGATGAATTCATCAACTGACGTCACAGGAGACGATAGCTCCAAATAAGGAGACACATCTCAGGAGACTGGGAACGAGGCTGATTTTCGTGAACTAATCTCATCGTATCCTTCATCTCACTGCTCCTCACGTTTGTGAAGAGTAATGATGATGACAGAGATGATGATATTGATCATGATGACAATGACAACGACGACGATAATGACGATGATAATGATAATAGTCCGTAGTTCACTACAGTGTTGTAACTGTGTAGTAACGTAACATAAGTAGAATATCTGCAGTGTAACTTTATGCTGATCCAGGTCCAAATATCCTGATACATAAGGGTAATCGTGTGGGGAACAGACTGTTCTGTTACAGCGCCTAACTTGTCTCTAAGTGTTGCCATCTCGTTATCCACAGGATATCGTAACAAACGTGTCGCCGCGTATTGTGCGTGGCACGACATCAGGTCACATGTTTGGCCCTGGGCAG
>JANVCK010229601.1:0-10290 GCA_026546655.1 Epizoanthus illoricatus | reverse complement strand
AAACTTAAAAATCACTCGCCTTCGGCTCGTGATATTCAATTTTTGCTCGTGCTCTGACAACATCCCGCGTGTTTATCACAGAGAACAAAGACATAGAAAATGACTTTTATTGCTTAATTAATAAGCACCGCCCTTGAACAAGCGCCGCCCTTGAATAAGCGCCGCATCAAAAAGTCTAAAAATTTTATAAGAGTCGCGGCGCTTATTCGAGTAAATACGGTATGCTATTATATTTATGTAGAGTATTGTGTAACTATCTCACTGAAATGATGTTTTGCAAATAAAAGGATCAATGATTCACAGCTTCCTCGTGGCAGTGAACTAATATTTTGAGTGTGGCAAGGTTCAAACTTTACTTCATAGGTTGGTCTCGCACACCGTTGACTTTTGTGGATCAGTTCTTAACGTATTCTCAAACTCATTAATAATTCATCAAGCAAACACAAAGTTTGTTGAAAACTGTTAACTTTTGTATATGGTAATTCTCAGCAAAAACTTTAAAATTGTTTGAGAATCATATCAAACACCTCGAACTTGAGTTAAAACAAGTCCGCTGCGCGTCGTTTTTTTCAACTCTGTTCTCCGCATTTCAGTATATGTGATTAAACACTCCCTCTCGTGTTTGATTCATTGTTCCATTCAATCTCCGATCTTATGCACCTATCAATGTTAAGCTGGACCCGGGGGGGAGGCTGGGCAAAGGCAGGGCATTTGAACTCCGCGGCAATCGTTGACGGTCAAATGAGTCACTTATGTGCTATAAAAACCTGTCAGAATTTGATTAAAACGGTCAAATATCCTCACCACGGGCAACTGATCACTGTCAAAGCCCCCACATATGCCCCCCTCCCGCTTAACATTGATAGGTGCATTACGACTTCAAGTTGGTCTCAAAGTTCGGAGTAGAACCAATCAAATATACTATTTTTTGTAAGAACCTCTATTTTTTTAGATGTGGCTGAACGTTCTCAATTTTGATAATTTCAGCCTCGACATTTTCTCAAAACGTTCTTATTTTTTCAGCAAAAAAGGTGTACCGCAAGTGTGAGTTCCAGGCGCTGTCCGATAGTGACGTCACCGGTCGCGCTAACTCGTACCCAGTCGTCTCTATTTAAAACAAGGCGAAATGGAGTTCATCAAGCTGCCTCGAATTCCTCTTCCCCAGCCCCCATCCTCATTCCCGTTGTTTGAATTTGATGGCTATTTGCCCCCCTCAGAGACGACTGGGTACGAGTCAGCTGGTCGCTCGTCTTGGGAGCTTGGCAATGTTCTCTGGACCTTCTTCAACCTTAGCGTTCTTATAACTTGATTCTTATATAAAACAGAGTGTAGTAAAATATTATATCATCCCAACTTTTCTAAACTGGGCCTATCATTGTGAAGGTAGCGTTATATTTTATTGATGTAAGCAATTTCCCTCCTGACTGCATGCCGACCTAAGCATGAAGTAACCTAGCTCGGAATGAATTTTCCACGCCACTGCGAGTGTTGAAGATGACAAACTTAACCAGATAATTTTGGTCAAAGCTCACTGTTTTACGTTTTATGACAAATTATTCTCAACAGTGTTCTTAAAAGGTTCTTATTTGAAATTTATCCAACATACCTGGCTGTCGTTACAAGTAATCCAAACTGACAGATCCAAACGTAACTTCCAGAATCATACAATAAGTTTGAGCTGTCTCAACAACAAGTACGAGATCAGTGATAGCGGGAAACTGAAATCAGGCTTGTATTGAAGGATGTTATATTGCTTTACAAAATAGAGTAGATATAACGCGCGCTCTGATTGGCTAACAAATGGCAAAATGAGTGTTTATATCAGAGGATAAAGACACTCAATTTATCTTCGTCTTATCAGTTTCTTCGCCTCGTGTTCCTCTTAAACTTCTCTCGTACTCTACAACTGTCGACGTGTTTATATCACAGTTTATAGACACTCGCAGCCGTTTCATATTGCTTAAAATACAGTAATTTCATCTGAAAACACATGTTCGATTATTATCGTTCTAAACTTCAGCCTGAGCTTGTTCGTAATTTGTTCTTAGCATTTTAGCAAATTTGAGCTTCAGCGTTCTTTATGTAAAGTTGGTTCTTATGAAAAAAAGCCTGTGTAGGGAAATGCCTCCAAATTCGCCACGCCATAGCAAGTGCTGAAGACAATTAACTTGTAAGAGAAATACTTATTCACGTCGACCGTTTATCTGGGGTAGCACACACCATCAGTAACTATTTCATCAAGTAATTTTTGCATACTGAACAAATACAATACTCACCAGGATATTTCAGAGACAGTTGCTCAACTTGTTTGACCAGGTCACTTAAATATTCACAGTGAGAGTTGGCAACGAGTAAAAGATTCACCCAAGCCACAATCAACACAAACATCTTCGTTTGGGTCATTTCGTTTCTGCAAGATAGAGTAAAATTTGTAGTCATTATTAAATAAAATATAATTGATTATTGTACTGGGAACGGGGTTCAGCAGCTTTCAGCCAGTGTTGTGAACTTCGCTGATTCTCCTGTGACTCTTGTTTTTTTATTGTTTCTTCAACTTGTGACACTGCTAATCAGTAGTTTTTTGGTTGTCCAACCAAAGCATTTTGAAATGCAACAACTTATTTTAACTCAAAACTTTTGTTATTAATTAAGTAGGTTTGTCAATGTTTGATGCATTTGCTGCATTTCTAGGCTATATGTATCACTTGTTGCACGGATGAACGCGAAAGTTGCTTCGCCTTCTCAAACAGCAGCCAACCGAACAACTTTTGTAATGAGAACTGAACCAGATATACCTTTCTTCTGTGACTATGATGTGGTGAAACATGGCGGAGAGAGGGTATCACACACTAGAAACGAGCGTCGGTGAAACTTAACGGCACGCTCCATTTGTCGGGTCCGATATAGATCGGCATAGTGTGGACAGGAGCGAAGCATGTCGGCACAGAAAGCTATCCGATATAAAGTATATCACTTTCAAGACCGATATCGGCGCTGCATCGTGCCGGCACAAGAATTGTGCCGAAACATGCATTTCGTGTGTGAACAACGGGCCTGTCCGCTATGCTTTCCGCTGTGCCGGCACGACGCTGCGCTGATCCAGTCTTGAAAATAAGGCCCTGTTCACACTATACCGGATAGATTTTGGGCCGGCACAGAAAGCATAGCGGACAAGCCTCCTGTTCACACACGAAACGCTTGTTTCGGCACAATTCTTGTCGGCTGGCATGATGCTGCGCCGATCCGATTTTGTATCAGATAGCTTTTTGTGCCGACGACTTGCTCCGTTTCTGTCCACGCTATACCGAATAGTTTTCTGTGCCGACACAAAAACCTATCAGGTATGGTGTGAACATAGCCTAGACGTCAAACAAACAGCGCAATAGTGGTTTTAGGAACCAACAGAAATCTCAATAACTGCCGGGGCAAAGAAGGCTGAAACAAAAAGATCAAGTAAAATGAACTTCTTTGGGACTTATTCGTTTCTAACTGAATTTCGAGCACTAACGAAGCAGAAGCTATGACGCCCGATGGATAATGTTTTGACGGACTAGTTGTACGATAAAGAAACTGATAGGTTAGATATTGTCTGACAAAATCCATTTAAACTATTAGTTTGCCACAGATTTAAGTCGACTTCTCCATCATCAAACTAATTGGAGCTTGCTGACTGATATAAAGACGGAATTCAACGGGCCGGGTGCAGCTGTCACTACTTTTGCCAACTTGTTCCTGAGAGACGTTTAGGAATGATACTGTAAAATAACGATCACAAAACACAATTCAAAACCAACCTACCTCTCCCTTCTCGTTCAGCCTTTCCTAATGGCAGCACTGAAGTATATGGATAGAACGAAATGTTGTATTTTATTTGTGATTATCTGTTCGTGTCGTTTCCTAGCAGCGGGCTCGCACTGGGAAAATTCTATCTTTTAGGATTCTGTCGCTATGACAAACAACAGAAACCCCGACTGTGGAATTTAAGTTTTAATTGGTTAACAAATAACAAACAAAGAAACGAACAATAAGAAATTCCTGTCGTAGATATCTAATGGCTACACGCGTATTCTTGTCTTGCCTACCCACAATATCAGTACAATCTCCTCCTCCCCTCCCCTCCCCTCCCCTCTCGAAATGTGTACATAGTAAATACGTCCCTAGTTTCAGTTCTGCAATTTTCTTTGGAAAAAACAATAAAATTGTCTCTAAAATACATAATAACGCTTTGAATGAAAAAAGGTGGAAGTAAAGAATCCGTGGCCATATCCGGCAATTCCATTTTCTACATTTTTTGGAAAATTAAAATGTAAAAATACCTCCTATTTTCCTATTTACTATTTTTCTTGAGAAACGTTATTAACGAATATGTCTCTATTTCCAATTTTTTTAACTTTCTTTGTTTGTGTTGTGTTTCCCGCCTACAGACATAAATACAGACATGTGGGAGACTACGTCACGACAATAACCAACCATTATGCTCTCGTCTGCAAAGTAGCACGCACTTTTTGTTGACATACACTTTGGAATGTTTGTTAGTTTAGGGGGGAAACACAACACAAACAATTGATATCTCGCACGATAATTTTATCACTTTTCACCAAAATACATTATTGTTGTTCCACAGTTTTTTAATTTCAAAATAAAAAGACCAATTCATTTTATTAATTTTCTTGCTGTCAAAAAAAATGTGCATTAGTTTGCCTAATTTTGTTGTGAAACAGGAAAATATGCGCTTGAATTTTGTCATTTTTCTAGAGAAATATACAAAAAGTAAATAGCAACCTTTTTCATTATTTAGAAAATTCGCGAAAAATAGAAATATGAAAAAGGTTAATTCTACTTTTATTTCTCAAATAATTATGACTATATTTTGGAGACAGTTTTAGTGTTTTTCCAAAGAAAGTTGCAAAATTGAAAATAGAGATATATTCGCTAATAACGTTTTTCAAAAAAAATAGTAAATAGGAAAATAGGAGGTATTTTCACACTTTAATTTTTCAAGAAATATAGAAAATGGAATTGCCGGAAATGGCGACGGATTGAAATGGCCACGGATTATTTTACTTTTTCCCCCAAATAATTATCACTATATTTTGGAGACCGTTTTACTGTTTTCTAAATAAAAATATTGAAAATAATGACATATTTGCTACTAGCATTTTTTAAGAAAAATAGTAAAATGGAAAATAGGGGCTATTTTCACATTTGAATTTTGCAGAAAAAATTGGAAAATGCAATTGCCGGAAATGGTCACTGATTCATAAGCCAGGATACGTTGTTTACTAGTTCTTCAAGCTCTTGCTTGCAAATTCAAAAGGTGATTTCGACTGTTCTGCACTCCGAACCAAGCAAAATATCTCTTGAGACAATTGTTTTCATGGCAACAGTCAGCTTGAAAGGAATTTAATAGTTTTACCCGTGATTACAAGTGGTCTTTTTCATATCTATACAATTTCTGTTTCAACCCATCGTTAGGTATATACAATATCGGGAGAACAACACCAAATCTTCGAATTTGCTAATCATTATATATACAAAAATAAAATAATGACTCCGACTCGTGTTTGGTTTCCAAAGTAGCGAAAAAAGTGTGATAAATGCAAAAAATGTTCAACAGCATGCATAAATCAATAATTATAAATAAATTAGATTTAACGTGTGCTCTGATTGGTTGAAAGCCGTTTACAATAACTCGATGGAAAACATAGAAATCCGTTGTTCGAGTAATGGCTCCATTTATTTAACAAAAGAAATTGAAAACATTTTCCGTGTTTCCATTGAGTTTTGGTAACACTTGTGGAAATTTGGGAGAATGCGAAATAGCTGTGGAAACCTGACACTACCATAGTTATTTCTTGTTCTCCCAAACGTGCACTCGTGTCACCCTGGTATAACCATAGCTCGATAGAAAATACAAAAATGTTTGCTATTTCTTAACTGTAATTAATGATTGAAGAAAAGTCGCAAGTACATAAATTATATTACGCATGTTTAAAAAATTTTTATTAGCCACACGACAATCGAAGGTTCTATTCGGTCTTATTACCGACTTATTTAGGCTAAAGTTTTGTAGAAATTGAAGTTATAAATTAGTCCTAATATATAATTAGTCTATTCTAAAGTTTAAATGCATTTAGACTCAATATAAATGTAATAAATATTTGCTGTCATCGTAACCATGATAACGGCCTGTTGGCAAAGAATCCCTAATACGCATTTCGATTCTAACATCACATTTTTCAGATTCTTGTTTCTAAGTAACGAATAACATATAGTGATATCTGCGTCGCCAGATCGATACGATAGAAACTATTTTTTGTGTTAGTGCCAATTATTCTTTTGAACATCAGAAATAAATGTCGATATATGGTAATGAGCAATGCACACATTTCAGATCTTTCTACAGTGCCAGTCAGTAAAACTCAGTACTTTGACTGGTAAGTACCTCTCTAATAACAACGGCAATAACACACACTGAACAACAAACAATAATCGGGTAAGTCACATTTCATTTCTATATTATATTTCTGTCTTTTAATTAACGTCTCTAGATAGGGTTCATGGCAGAATTCTACTTTTAATAAGATCATCCAGAATGGTAGCCAACATAAGAAACATCGCCTCTTTTAGATTTTGAAACTTTGCACAAGAATGATCTCAAAATAACATAGCAAAACTTTCTGTGAATCATTTCCTCGTTCAAATTTTCGACCTAGCTACGGCCCTCAGAATACGCGGAATTTTTCATAACCTATATGATCCATCCCAACAAATGCTTTTTCGACAGTGACACGCAGGTAGTTCACATTTGTCCAAAGGAAATCAGTTTCGAATGCCCTGTTCGTTAATTGAAAATTTTAAAATCTTGGAAGCTTTATTTCGACGGCACCAAAGGCTACGCACTCAGTGATAACCCTAATACATAAACTCTATCCGTTATTACAGATGGAGCTCAGTCCTCTTAATTCGATTTACGTAACATTTAAAATGCTGTCCTATAGCTGAAACACCACACATTTTGTACGGATGGGTCAATTACACTAGGTTATCCATTCGCGTCTAGTAAATCGCTGTCAAAGCTAAGAGAGCTGTAGCAAATTCGTAATAACGGATAAAAACACAAATAGTGATCATTCAAAAGAAATATTTTGTTGAGCAAGAAGCAGTGCTGTTTGTTAACGTCTTTGTTATCATAATTATTTTGAAAATATCAAGTTATTAAAGTTTTAGTTTAAGCTAGTCGAAGAACTGAAATATTAAAACGGGTTAAGGCATCACGATAGGTTTTGACATACAGTACGTTTTCTTCAATAGCGCGACAGGGTTCTATTTAACACCAATAATAGCATATCTTTTCTGAAAGCCTAATAAATTCTGAATCCAAACAACACGGTTCCTGGCCTGTTTGAAAGAGCAAACAAGAGCTTAGAAACGATGCCGGGGTTGCTTTGATTAACGCTTTGTTATAATTTTTCATTTCTGAAAGTTATACTAGTGGTTGAAAAATGCAGATGGAAATACAAACTTGATTATTTCACGGTAAACTAGTCAAAATTTCTCGAAACCCTGGCACTGTTTTCAAGTTCATTGTTTGCTCTTTTAAACAGGACAGGATCCGTGTTGATATGTTAAATACTTCAGTTTTGATTTTAGATGCCGTCTTCAAGAATTGTTCTTCCTGAAACTTCAAGCTCTTGCAAACCGTGATTAGATCCAATATAAAATCAAAGCATCGCGGAAGCTATTGTGATCGCCGAGCATGTTCTCCACGTTTTGTGTTATTCTAAACTGTTTATTTATTTTATTTAAAAGTACTGAGCATAAAATGTTGAGCATCAATACTTAACTTTGGAATTATCGGGCACCAACCATACCCGAAATAACGAATATTCATTTCACTGAAAATTTCCAAGAAAACCAAAAAAATTGCAAGAATTAAATCCCACTAATTTTAATACCGTTTGGTAGATTACTAACTCAGGCGCACTCAAAACCCGACTCAAAAATAGGTAACTAGTTCAAAGGTTCAACTCGTTGTTTCGACGACCGGGAAAGTAAAGTATTACTCGGATTAAAAAAATAGCTTTGGTTACTAAACCAATATATATCAGCTCAGAAGAGAGGGACTATTTCTTAGTCTGTGCATGTGGTTCGTGCATGCATGTCCACTGCACTTTGACTGCTTTTAATTGCTTTCTATAGGTGCGGTTTGGTATACTTCAAAGTCACGTTTTCTGAATAATAATTAAACCAAATATCCGACGAAAACCAATCATATCCTAGATCCTCAAACCCACGTGATGCTGCAAACAATTACACACTGACCAATCAACACAATAAAGTTTACAAAGTCTATAGCATTTCTGCCATTAACCCTTGCCTCACAAAGCTCTCCGTAGTTTTGGGTTCAGAATTTATTAGGCTTTCATAAAAGATATACTTTTATTGGGGATAAATAAACCCTGGCGCGCTATTCAAGAAAAACGTACTGTATGTCGAGTTGTGGTAAACGGCTTTCAGCCAATCAGCGCGCGCGTTATATCTAGTTTACTTTATAATGGGCTGTATTTAATAATAATAAATAATAATGAATACTAGTGAATTTATACCGCGCATGTTACAACAGTTCAACAACATACTGCTACAGGGCAGATTTAATGACCAATATTTCTTCTACAGGACCAGAATTGAAGTGAAAATCAACTCTTCAAAAAAATTAAACTGGTCAGTAGATCTGCCCTCTAACAGTAGATTGTTGTAGAACTTGTACTTGCCCTTCATTTTAATTTGTTTGTGGAAGAATCAGTTTAGGGCAATATGTTTTACAAATTATTCTAACCCCCTCCCCTCGCACACACACAGACAGACCAGCACAAAATCAAAAGGTCCGTCCCTTAGACAAGGTTGGCTTAGAAAAGATCTGCCACTAAATGTGATTGGTCGAATTGATACTACATGAAAACATGGCTACTTATCGACCTTCCATTAAAGTAAGATATTGCTCTTATTGTTGTTGTCTAGGTTACGAAGAGGAGATATCTCGTGCCAAGATGTACACCCTAGGATATTTGCTGTTTATGAGTTTCCTGCTAATTCCCGGATCTTCCTGCATCGGAATACAAATCAACCAAGCAACTGGCCCAGGTAAAATATTATTATGAAGATTATTTCACTACTTTCAGTTTAAATTTGTCTTATATCATTAGATGAGTGATTTTACAGTAGTAAGTAAGTCCGCTCCAATCAAGGATTGAAGAAGCCGATATGGCTTTATCAGATTCGGTGCTTAACTCCGGTTTCTGTAGCATGAAGTGACTGAGAGTATTACTACTCCCCCTGGATGGGATGTTAGTCCATTGCAAGGTTACCCCCCAGCATTTTGTCAAGTTTTCCCCCAACAATTTGCCAGGTACCCATTTATACACCTGGGTAGAGAGAAGCACTGTGAGAGTAAATGTCTTGCCCAAGGACAGCTAGTACGCAGTGACAGTAGCCAGGATCGAACCCGCAACCTTTGGATCACAAGTCCGACACACTAACCACTAGACCACCACGTCTCCTACACAGTTAACGGGCAACAAATAGAGCGCTATCACTTGTCGGGTCTTGCCGGCCTGACCGGTCAGTTCTTACATAAAACGCGACAACTATCGGAACTGGTTCTGGCCAGACTGGCCCTGCTCATGGATTAGAGCCGCTCGGTTCTCCCGTTCAGGACGGCCAGGGCGCGGGAACTGATTTGTTGATGTTTTGGCGGGAAAAATGCTCGCGCGCGCCCTGACCTTTACATTTTACAGTTGCCAGAACCAGTTCTAAATGTAATCTCAACAGATAACACTAATATTCCTTTTCATTTACCGTTTGCTTTGATTTTATTTATTTATTCTCCAACGGTATTAAAGCAACAACATTTTCCTCCAACTTGTCGATGTCAATGTAGCGTTGCAGGTTGGAATGTGTTGTTGCGCGCATTACCACCCGTCTGAACAACTTGTCTCGCAACAAATTTTGTTGTTGCAAGTTGTGGAAACAAGTTGCTTAAAGTAGATTCCACTTCTACTTTGTGCAACAAATTAGTACAACAGCTAAAATGTATAAATGCATATTTTCGACTGGTAGCTGCAAGATATTTTATTACTAATACAACTTATCTGATATCTTCAGTTGGAAGCAAACAGAACCCCGGCAAGTCCTGCAAGGACATCCAAGCACGCGGTGGAATAGTCACCAAGAATTACTACATCAGGATGGGCGGACGTACGGTCCAGGTTTATTGCGACCAAACCACAG
>JANVCK010229590.1:0-10290 GCA_026546655.1 Epizoanthus illoricatus | reverse complement strand
AGTGCAGGATATTCCGAGATGGGGAACCAATCAGATCGCGCGAAAAACACTATTCACTGGTTTGGTATATGCTAACATCAGATATTCTTAGGTTGATTAACAAATCAGAGCATGTGATAAGCACTATTCGTTGGTTTGTTATACTCTTGAAAATAAGCCCATGGGCCTACATGTATACATGTATTTACTCAAAAGACCTTTTCCTCCAATTTTATAGGGATTTTTGTATGGACTTTTGTTGACATGGGCTTGTACACGAGGGGGCTTATTTTTGCAAGTTTATGGTATACTAAAATTATAAATATATTTCTTTCAAACAGTGATAGCTTTATATATTTATGTTAAAAGAAGCCTGTTCAAAGTGAAAACACTTTGCTGGCAGAACGAAAGAACTTGTTACACTCAATTACTCTGAAGTTTTTTTGGTCCAAAACCATGACACTGATGAGAATGCAGTGAAAACTTTTCCCTATTTTGCACTTCAACGGTCATGGGCATACCATTGTGAACAAGAGACTCCAAGGAGACTTCACTCTGACCGAATTTGGTTGACCATATGACAATATAGAAGTAATTGACCAGATAGAATGTTACTTTCAAGGCGAATTGTAACAGGGTTACGTTGTGTCGTTTAATTCCAAAGTATTGTGAAACAATCACAATTTATTGTCAATAACATTAATGTAGTGAAGAAAAGCTTGAGATCTGCGCATGCGTTTATCACCCTTGGCTGCTAGCACATGCTTTGACTAATGTTGTTCCCAGAAGGCCCTGGGCGCGCAAGTAGACCCCTGCGCATGCATTTGTCACACTTGGCTGCCAGCAAGCTCGACAGGACAAAAAGGAAAAGAGACAGACGCCAGAACTCGACTCTGGCGCCTTCGGCCAGAGTAACTATGACATTGGTGAGTTGCTCTTCCCAGGCCACTCGCCATTTGTTTGTTTGGATAGGTGGACTGTCTGTGGTGAGACAGTGATACTTATCATGTATATACTGCAAGAAATCAAGCAAGCAAGGTAATCTTTTGTAAGTTAGCCACTGGTCCAGGCATCTTTGTTCACCACTGCTGTGTAAATTTTGGAGATGGCTGACAATTTAGAACATATTTGCAGTTGAATACAATCATGAATTACTGCTTTGTAAAAACATTTACTTGGAATGTACATATAAGTGTTTGCAATCTGTGCAAGTGATGTGGTGTGGTGATCGGCCTACTCTTTGGGTTATTGCGTGCAAATTCAATGGAGAAATTGAACTGTTTTATCAAAACATTTTACATGAAACTAGACAGATTGTGTGTTGCTGTGCATGAAACTGATCGATGTCACCAGACAAACAGCAAACACATCGAGTGTTTGCTTGTGAATCCCACAAAGAACTTGAGCTTGCTTTGAAAAGTATTCACCAGCAACTTGTGTGTTGCTAATCCATGCAAGTTATGCCACCAGGTGGTCAGCCTGCTCATGCAAGTGTTCACTTGTAAATTTGATGGCACAATGCGAACTAAATGAAGAACACAGCAGTACTCGTGCACACATGCACAGTACTTAGGAAGGCCAGAAAACAACACTACTGGTACTGCAGCAGAACACTGAACAGTGAGTTTTGCAAGTGGTGTCAGGATTATTAAAAACCTGTTTGTATTGTGATTGATTTTGAATACCATCAAGTCTCTGTTGAATAGTAAAACCTATATTTGCGGTGTCTATCTGCACCATAACTGATTCTTATTAAGTTATGAAAACTGCTTGGCAGCAACTCATTTGCTGTAGCAACTGCCAGTAATATGATACATGTATATATATATGGTGAAGAATATACTGCCGTATCAACTATTAGTTAATCAATGCAGTATTTGGCCAACTTGCAGACATTGAAAGTACATGTTTTTAGCAACTAGTCTACCAGAGTTGAATAGTATATCTGCTAAACAACTTGGGATGAGAATAAGGTAATATTAAAATCTTATTACTAGTATTAGAATCTTATTTTAATTTTGTAATTTTATTCAGATGTGTCAACTAAACGCAAAATTGAAGAATCCCCTAGTGGGCGAGAACCAGATATGAAGATGACTAAAGTGGAAAACCTTGGTGACTTGATTGTGCTTGGTTTACCCTGGAGGACCACAGATGATGAATTGAAGCAGTACTTTTCACAATATGGAGAATTAGACATGAGTGAGGTACGTGTGATGAATTTGTGCTTGCACATAGACGAGTACTGGTAGCACAATGATGGCATTCATGTACATTTGTGTAACATGATAATATTTGCAAAATTTCTAACATTTGTAGAATACTTGCCAAATATATATGAAATGAAGCCATGTTTGCTAATTTATCATCAAAAATAAGAGTTGGTATGAATAATTGATACCAGACATATTTTTGAATGTTACCTACAATTCCTTGCAATCTTTCTTCTCAGAAATTGTTTTTGTGTGAGAAGAAATAAGAAAAGAAGTAAGAGAGAAGAAACCGTCAATCTCAATACATGTAACTCTACAGAGTTGAATCTTAACATTTTTTCCACTGGCCAAGTGGACTGCTAATACCAAACATCACTGGCCCATAGAGGATTTTGCTGGCCATGAACAAAAATTGCTAAAAATATATGTTCTAGTCCCAGAAGGCCAAGCAGTGATCATTCCAGACATTTTGTAAAGTGACATTAGGGCATACTAAAACATGCTTTTTTTATTTCTTCTTCCCAGGATGTCTTGTACAAACGGGCATGCTTTACTTTCCTTAATCATACTTTCAGTCTTTTTCTGCCTTGGAATCTGAATGTTTCTTGCATTTGGTGCCTCCAGCTCCACTACTATCGAAACCCCAAAGGATAGTGTGATGCATGTTTTAGATCGATAAAATATTTCTAATTTCATTCGCAAGCAAGCATGAATTTTGTGCCACAAAGACAGCCAATTTGATATGGCCACCACAATACAAACAAAAACATGTCAGTTCTGTGTTTACATGTTCAGGGTTCGTACGGGTCATGGAAAACCTGGAAAGTCATGAAATTTTGGAATTTCATTTTCCAGGCCTGGAAAGTCATGGAATTTTAAGGTCCTGTTACACGAGGCAATTTTCTCTGCAACTTGCAATGCAATGCCATTGCGAAGTAAGTTGCAGAAGAGATTGTGCGTGTAACATCCCCTCTCTGCAATGTGCAATGCAACAAAAAATTGCGAAGCAAGTTGCAGAAAAAGTTGAAGGATCTTCTACTTTTCGCAACGTTGCAAAGCCAGTTGCAGTGATGTTGCAGCGTGTAACATCTCCAACGCAACCTGCTTCGCAACGTGTGTCGAATATTGGGCGTCAGAGACAATCCGAACAGAGCAATAACAAGGAAACAATTGCTGTTTGATGTCTGTCTTCTATGATTCATCTCATGGATAAAAATAAAATTCATAAATGCAGACAGCATAACCACAACAAGAAGCTTCATGCACGCGCAACATGTCACGCCATTTATTTCGCGAAAACCGCTGACATATCTATGAAAATCGCAGACCAACAATGCATTGCGTTGCGAGTTGCGAAGAGAATTGCGAGTGTCTGACATCTCACCAGCAACTTGCAATGCTTTGCTATCATCAGCATTACATTGCAAGTTGCAGAGAAAATTGCCTTGTGTAACAGGACCTTTAGTTTAGGTCTTGGAAAGTCATGGAAAATGAAGCTTGGTGTACAAAAGTATTTGTCTGATCAGTTAGGGTTTTGTGTATAAGAAATTCTAACTTTGAGTACACAGCTAAATGCTTTATTTCTCAAAGTACCATTTGTTTTCCTTGTTGAATGTGGTTACTGTGCTGAAAAACATCTCAAACCAAGAAGAGTTTTGACAATTTCAAACAACACTGGTCAACATTAGGTCATGGAAAATACTAAAAGGTCATGGAAAAAAAGTGATGGAAAATCATGGAATTTCAAAAGGCCCAAATAGTATGAACCGTGATGTTTGTGTGCACATGTACATATATGCTCTACTGCTAGGCACCAGTCTTTTTCACCACCATGAGTACAAAGTTTGCCTGGAGCATACATGTACTTGCTCGTTTGTTTGATCAGTCAACTGAGAATTTTACTCTAACTTATTTACTGGCATTTTAGAGCTGCTACTGCGTTTTAGGTCCTTTAGAAATGTAAATGTGCCAAGTGAGTCATTTGATATTAACGTTTTTTCCTTATACATACATGTACAGTACCTGCTATACATGTATCTCAAGTATCTTTATGGGCAATTTTTACTGGACAACTCGGGCCACTAAACCTGACATTTTAGTGGTCCATGAAGATTTTTACTGGCTCGGGGCCAGTGGACCAGTGTTAAGATCAAACCCTGCTCTTTAATTTTTCAAAATAATTAAAATGCCCGTTTTCACTTTACCATGCATTTATTAGGGTTGAATCAGATATTTTCTATTGCCATTCCAAAACGAAAAGAGCTATCAATGCGAAGAATATGCTGTACCAATCCTTGGGCGCGTTTGTTTGGGAATTCTTATTCTGGAATAGGAATATACGGAATACATTCTGGCCATTCTGCCAGCTGGAGCAGAATACACGGAATGTATTCCAAGTATTCCAGAATAAGAATAGCTCCCAAACAAACGCTTATTCTGATTAATTCCAGGTATTCTTATTCCAGAGTAGTCCCAAATGAATGTGCCCTTAGTCAGTGGTCTTCCTTGTTGTCATAGCAACAGTATTTTAACTTTTTACTAAAAATTGATTTTATTTTAGTTTTTCCATGGAAATCACAGGTCTAATAGAGTTACATGTAAGATCGTTTCTCTAATGTTTGATTGATTCCAAATCAATTATGGCAATTTTCTGATATAAAAAATCCAAGATGACCACCAGGAAATTCAAGATAGCGGATTTGTGACATCACATAACATTATAGGCAACATGACTAATTACCAAGAGTTACATCATGGACTAATTAACCCATTGACTGACAGACTGGGACCCTCCCTCCAGAATGCAGACAATATGGCTACTTTCACTCAAAAATGAAGCAATAAATTTCAAGAATTTCAACAGTGATGATTTCCCCAGTTGGTGAAGATGTCATCATTCTCACGAAGTCACTTGAACGACGTTCATAGCCATTGTAGTTAGCAATTAGCTCATTCGCCAAAGCAGTGTGGAATTCAAGATGGTGACGCGTGGGAAGGCTCTTGCTGCTTCTGGTGATTTTCCCAAGGATGTAGCCATTTACAGTGCATAGATCGATGAAAAACCACATCAAATATTTCCACCATTTGATAGAAGAACTTCCTGGCTTGTAATAGCTTCGATACTGATTGCTGACATTGACTCCATTCATACTGGCATTGTACACAGTGACAACTTCCGGTTTCGCTCTTCTCTCGGGTGGCACAGGCATTCGTTGTCTTCCCTGTACTTGAGCATGGATTTCTGCATCAGGATTTGAATTGGTTGAAAGAAAGCAAACGTTGTGTTTGTCTTTCCAAACAAATTCTTCAAATCTGTCAGGAATCCCTTTCTGTTCTTTCAAGTTGTGGCACAGGCATATGTGTTCTTGGCAAGAAGGCATTTCATTAGCTCCACAGAAGAGAAGAAGTTGTTGATGAAAATGTGTCGATGTTTATTGAGATATGGTTCACTCAAAGTCCACACCACATAATAGCCTAATCCCTTCTCTTGAAAAAGCTGTCTGTTTTTATGGCCTTTTCCGAGGTAGACTTTGAAGCGCGGCACAAAGTATGTGTCAGCATCAGCATTAAGTAGCCAAACTTTTATTCCAAATTTACTGGGTTTTGCCGGCATGTATTGCTTGAAACTCAAATGGCTGTTGAATTTCATGAAGGTTTCATTGACTGACAAGTTCTTGCCAGGAATATAAATTTCCGGGAATTTTCCTTCGAGGAGTGTGAGGTGTGGTCGAATCTTTGTAAGCTTGTCATCCACATCTTCATAATTGGGATTTGAAATGTCAATGTATTTGTTGAGTAGGCAGTACCGTTTGTAAGGAATAGTGTGTTTGAATCCTGGATTTCCAATGAACGGGTCTGTATCCCAGTATTTGGAACCCGATGGAAGTTGGTTCACTCCCATGAAAATATTTAGGCCAAAAAATGTAGTAAATGTTTCATCACCCTGATTTCTTGCATAGGTGATTGTATTCTTGACAATAACATCAATAAAAGCATCGTCAATAAATTGATTGAAATAATCCTTTGCCATTGCTGTCTCACCGAGTTGAACTTGAGGGCCATGCTGCTGTTCAAATTCTTGTACAATAATGTCTTGCAAGTTTGCACTCCAATTTGTGGACTGGGAATTCAACAAGTTTGCATCTTGATCTTGTTCTTCCTCAATTGATATTTCTGGATTGTCATCAGAGAACTCTTCATCAGAAGTGACTCCAGCTCCTGCTACTTGTGGATTATAAATTTGAGGAGCCATAACACCAAAAAATAAGTCCGAAAGGGTTGATCAATTCCTGCTCTTGATCTCGACGAGCCCTTTCTAATCCTTCATCTAACTCCATAGCAAAAAAACAGTCAACATAAAAGTCATAAACAGTAAACTTGAGGTGCTTTGAGGTGTTCTGCAATCACTGTACGAAGCTGGATTTTTGAAAAAACTAAAAAAATATTACAACTCTATCAAAATTATTGATCATGGTCTTGAGTGAAAGTGTGGTTTCTGCAGAACAAGCCAACATGTGGCATGACATATGGGAATGCTTCTATTGTTTACCAGAGCCAATCCAAGAAGAGCAATTATTTTGGTTATGTGAGGGTGAATTGCAGTCACAGCACAGGTATTTTCTGGGGCGCATTGAGGTGCAGCACCAGTCAGTGGGTTAATAAGACTGCCAAGTATGGTTGTGATTACATGGATTAAAAGAAAATTAAAGAGGCCCCCTGGTACATTTGAGCCCAAAAAACCTGGTAATGGTACATGTAGGGTTAAGGTGGCTCAATGGGTTTTCATGTTTTATTAGCATACATGCTGGTACATATATGCTCTTAAAAGCACCAAATTTTAACCATTATTAATGCATGTGTATTTAAACCCAAATAACTTTGACTACCAGATAATTACTAGTAATAAACTATAACCTGCATCTTTCTTTCTAAACTTTAGAGCTAGTATCATAGAATAGGGTGGATCTGAAAACAGCCAATTTTTGTCATTTCTTGGCATAATGTAAGATGTTCTCCATCGTCGGTGAAATTAGTTGTAACTTTCCACAAAGTTACAGTGTACCATGACAATAATTTTTATTAAATAAAGTTGGGGGTTTACAAAGTCAGTTTCATCACTATATCGAATATGTGTTTTTGAAAATTCAAAACATTACAGCTTTAATTTTATGATTTGAAAACAAGTATTAGGAAAAAGAAGGCAGTATTTATCTCTCTGTCAAATTTGAAAACATTTCAAGAAAACCTCTAGTGAGTTCTGTTAATTTCAGGAAGGTACACTATAAGTGCTCTAAATGCAGATTTTACAAGATCATCAAGTGTGCATGGATTGATCTTTCAAACATGTGTGGTTTTGTATCTTGGGCCTGGTTGCACAGAAGTGGGATTAGACTAATAACTACAATATAAAGTTATTGCTGTTCCCTGTTTTAGGTGAAGAAAAATCAAACAGGCCAGTCAAGGGGATTTGGATTCATTAGATTCAAGACTGATGAAGCTGCTAAGAATGCACTGATTCATAACCATTCAATCCAGGGACGAAATGTTGAAGTGAGGTTACCCAGAGCCAAGGTTAGTATTGCATAATTTGTACTGTAGAGCAGTTGTCAGATCTGCCACGTTGGCCCTTGGCAATTACTTTGCCATTGTGTAAGTACATGTATGTAGAACTCTGTATGGTGTACCTACATGTAGCGGTACAGAGCTACATGTAAAAAAGCTGTTTGTTTGGGGAGCTTTTAGTAAGAAAATGCAGTCAGAAAACATGAAGATCATGGAACTCCCTCACATGTCAGCCATTTTTTTAACCTGTACAGTACCATCCAGATGCAAGGTAACATGACTTGAGAGTCCATGTGACTCGGTAACTTGATGACTAGCATGTAATGTATGCAGAATATTCATAGATTCACAGTTTGACTCAGAAGTGTCTCACTTCCGATTCAGAAATAATCATAAACAAATGCAAATTGACTTGAAGGACTCGCATGTGATTGATGCAGAAGGATTGGAGCTCATTTCAATCAGAATGCACACAGAAAGCGCTTGACTCAATATGAGTAAACAATTAAACAAAGTAAGCCAGTAAAAAATTGTTTTCTCTTCACTTGTGTAGCCATTTGATGCTGTTTTGCCAGTGACTAAAATTCAAGGCTTGAAAAACAAACAACCAGTTTGAAGTGATCTCAATGAAAGTATTTTTAAATAGTGAAGTGAAATGTAAAATGTTCCAATTCGCAATCATCCTCGACAATATGTTTGAAACAAACTTGTCAATTTCGTGAGTGCTTGCCGAATGACAAGTCAAGTGAGCCCAGAGAAATTCTTGGCACTCTCCCATTTTTTAATTTTTCAAATCTGGAGTTTTTTAAATTTAAATTACACTCACTCTAAAAAAGCTTGCACCTTGACTTTTGGTTATTTTGACAAAGCTCACAGTACATCCAGTGGACATTGCGCCAAAACATCACACCAAAACATCGCAATGGCTGGCTGCGTTCGGAACACATTGGTACATACTTTGT
The DNA here is from genome assembly GCA_026546655.1 of Epizoanthus illoricatus. NCBI lineage: Eukaryota > Metazoa > Cnidaria > Anthozoa > Zoantharia > Epizoanthidae > Epizoanthus > Epizoanthus illoricatus. Next base: position 1,574 of record JANVCK010229590.1, on the reverse strand, counting down.
TCTGCTGGTGGAACACATCGGTACATACTTTGTTGTGCTGGCGTTCAGGGGGAATGGTGTTGGATGAGGGATGGCCCATGTTGTCAGCTAAGGTCAAGACAGTGATACTTTGAAATGAAGTAAACATGATGAAAAATTCAGAAGAAAAATTTTAAGTAGCATCTCATATCAGACAATTTGCAAAAACTTGAGTCAAATGAAGCATTTTGTGGGCCACAGTTTGAGGCTTTTTTTCAATTTTCTGAATGTCTGCCCACTTGATGATATTACTTATTGGAATTACAAGGAGTTGACACTGAGGGCTGGTTAGAGCCAAGACTGGCCCAGACTTAAGATTTTCAGCATTGGAGAAACTTTTTATTTGTCTTCTGAGATTAAGGAGGGGATTCATGATACAAACAATGGCAGTCCTTCTGAGTTCACCCCAGAGAAGAATCGAGGAAACATCTATCAGAAAAATTTTCACTACCTTCATTCAACTCATGTATAAAGTGTTTAGAGACATGGAAACATTTGTGAAAGTTCTTGCCCAAAGTCTTCAAAACCTTGAAGAATGTGCATTGCAATGTTGACTGCACAGAATTCAGAATTGAAGCTTCACGCAATTTTGCAAGACAGGGAAATACATATTCCTCTTATAAGCATTCATTCAAGCACATTCAAATGTCTAATTGCTGTGACCCCAAATTGTGGTGCATGTTCTGTTTCAGATTTGTTTGAGGGGGATATTAATGATGTAGAAATATTCAGAGAAAGTGGAATATTGAGACATATAGACCCAAATGATATCGTATTAGTTGACAGAGGCTTACTGTACAGGACTTGGTGAATCCACTTCAAGCAAACATAACAATTCCAGCATTTTTGAAAGGAAAAGACAACTTGAGTGTAGCTGAAGACTTTTCTACACATAAGATTGCAAAAGCAAGAATCCACACTGAGCATTTTAGTGAACATCTCAAACAGTTCCATTTCACTTGCCTCCTTTGCAACTCAAATGGCGGTAGTTGCATGTGGCCATGTTAATTTTCAGACGACCCTCTGTAAATAAAATGAATTTTCGGTGTTTTTAGGTGTTTACATGTAGTCTGGGACAGGGTATGAATTTCAGGTGTTTTTAGGTGTCTTCATACATGTAGTCTGGGACAGGGTATGGATTTTAGGTGTTTTTAGGTGTTTTTATACATGTAGTCTGGGACAGGGTATGAATTTTAGGTGTTTTTAGGTGTTTACATGTAGTCTGGGACAGGGTATGAATTTTAGGTGTTTTCATACATGTAGTCTGGGACAGGGTTTGAATTTTAGGTGTTTTTAGGTGTTTTTATACATGTAGTCTGGGACAGGGTATGAATTTTAGGTGTTTGTAGGTGGTTACAGTGTACATACATGTAGAGGTTTGGGACAGGGTATGAATTTTAGGTGTTTTTAGGTGTTTACATGTAGTCTGGGACAGGGTATAATTTTGTCGGAGCCAGGATAATTTTGTAATTGGACTCCTAAACCTATATCTGCAAACAGATTTCAAAAATATCAAAAACTGAGCGAGTTATCTAATTTTTTGGTAGTTTATAGCA
>JANVCK010229579.1:0-10291 GCA_026546655.1 Epizoanthus illoricatus | reverse complement strand
CTTCAGAGTCAAGATGACGTCCACACAGGTTGTTGAAACATCAGTCACCAACAACAGTTCTTCTCAGGACTACACTAACCCGAACGATCACTCTACTACAAATGTTGACTCACCTGAGTTCAGACCATTTATTTTGTTATTAAACTCAAGTCTGTTCTTATTCTTCTAATGCTCATGTTGTGATGATACAGTAATAGTCTAGATCTCAGGGCTGATGTTATTTTAGCCAGTAGTTTGAAAGGAAGGGCTCTGGGGGTATCATGTCTATAGGCTGGTGCATGCACACTGAGGACATGTATTGGTGAGCCAGGAGTCTGCAGATTTTCCTGCAGATGCTCCTAGAATCCTTTGTTCCACACTGCAGGCCAAGAATAATGTGGGTTCTAGGAATGGGATTGGCACAGTGGTATCGTGTGAGAAGGGTGCATGTTACTATAATGAATAGAAACCCATTAGTCCTTTTTCTTTTCAATTTCTGTATTAACCTGTGTATGATACACACTTTTTTCTCAAAAATTTTGCTTTCAAATCAACATGCATATCATACACAGAACCTTTGGATTTGGCAAGAAATAATTTGTGTAACAACAAAAACAAAAGTGAAAATTGAAGTGAGTAAAGCAAGAGCACTATTTGAATTCAAACTGCTGATAATACACATACACAGTAGAGACTGGATAATAAAAATACCATGGTATCTGTTGTTAGTTTATCACTGACTAGGCACAAATTGAAGAAAAAACTCATATTTTAACAAAGAACTTTCCTGTCACAATTTTAGTGTTTCTGGTACTTTGATTTCCCACAAACTGTTTCCTCCTTTGCAGTTCATTGTCATTAGAGTCCTTCAATTTTGGAAAAGCTTGAAGAATTTGAGCTCAAAATACACACAAAATCATTCCCCCGTGATTTGCTGCCATTTTGGCTATTGCACCACTGACATAGATACTGCTCACAACAAGATTTGCAGGTTCAAATATGGCCACCACATGATGGAGTTCTGTGATATTCTTTTTCTGAGTGCATCTTCGCACTAAATTATGTCCAAGTAAGCAACGTTTTGCCTAAAAGTGATGGTAGATCATAAAAGCGTTAACTAGTGGGCATGGTACCAGCACAGTAAGTTGTTCATTGTAAATAAAAGCATTTGAACAGTTTTTGCAATAATTGTTTTCATGTTTATTTAGGAGCCATTTAGGGCAATTTTTTATTTGAAAAAACAGGCCTCAAAATCAAGGTGCATATCATACACAGGTGCATGTTATACATGGATACACACAGTAAATTTGATTTAGTATAGGTTTGAAACTCTTGTCAAACTGATGGCCAGTGTGGTTATTGTTCCATACTGACTAGTGATGGGTAAACTCTTCCTTATAGCTTGACCGCTTCAAAGAACCCCCAGCCTTTGGTCCAATGTGCGATCTTCTCTGGTCTGATCCGCTAGAAGATTATGGCAATGAGAAAACATCAGAACACTTCAGTCACAATAGCGTTAGAGGATGTTCCTATTTTTATAGGTGAGTGTGTGTGTGTATAATTATGTTTTCTGATGGAGGGGTCTGTACAGTGTAATTCTTGTTGGACATGGTGTTAGTCACTGGGCCAGAACGTTTTATGAATAAAATTAAAAGTAAGTACATTCAAACACATAGATATCAGATGCTGGTAGCATGTGTCCCAAGTAAATGATATTATAAATCTTGCAGGTGTATGCTTATCTTGCTCTTGACTTGTGTTTGTTAATATTATTGTTTCGGTCAGATGTTTCAGTTTACTACAGGGGTTGTATGGGTCATGCAAAATCTGGAAAGTCATGGAATTTTGGAACATCATTTTTCAGGCCTGGAAAGTCGTGGAATTTTAGTTTGAGTCATGGGACGTCATTGAAAACAAAGTTCAGTGTACAAGAGTATTTGTCTGATGAGTTATTATCAGTTAACATATTATTGTCTTGTATTGTCTTCCAGTTATCCAGCATGTTGTGAATTTTTACAGAATAACAACCTATTATCAATTATCCGAGCACATGAAGCACAGGATGCGGGGTAAGTTATTCAGTAATCAAGCTCACAACTGATCTGCACAACAAAGTTTATTTATCCCTAAAATGATTTCCTTCCAGTTATACCTTGGTTGTTCAGAATGTGAATAAGGGCACAAAATTAATGTCTAAACAGGAAGGGGGTATTTATTTGCTGGATAGTGATTTATCTGGTGGATAAGGCCAAATGAAAAAAAATACCCTTGTTTCTTGTTACACTGCCAAAAAAAGTATAGGATAGTCGGGTACATGTATGTTTAACTTTTTACTTTTTATATACTTTTTAGTTGCAAATTTATGATATGGACATAAGACACACAGTTTATAGTGCAGAATTAAAACCCAATTACTTTGGACTCTGTCTGTTACAGCTTTAAAGGCCAGCGATTACCACCCACAATGCACTGCAACTTCTGGTTGTTTTCGTGGATCATGAAATACTAGAGAAGATGTGTAGTGTTCCCAGTTGCTTCTATGAATGTAGTTCCATTCTTGTTTCTATGATAATTTTTCACCAAAGTCAATGTCATATCTGTTCTATATTACTTTAAGGCTTCCATAAAAACAATAAAGCTTGTTTATAAACAAAGCACAAAGCATCGTGGTTGGTGATCACCAGTCTTTAATATAATTGAATGCATAAATTCATTTCACTTGCATTTCATTGACAATATCTCTGATTTTCAAACTCTTGTACATGTAAATGTATATGTACATATGCATTATCTGAGGCTGTCTATTGAAAAGATTTACATAATGAAGTCAGGCAGTTTTTTGAACAAACGTTAGGGTCAGTAGACAAAATTTAGGGACAGTTGGGTTGCACAGTCTCCATGTTTTTTTTGTGGTCTTAGAAGTTAATAGCCAGTCAGGGTCAGAAAACATTAAGAAATATGTTTTTTTTGTTTTGAACCTAGAGATGTGCAATTAGTTGATTTTAATTGGTTTTGATACTTTGTCACTAGATATCGTATGTATAGAAAGAGTCAAGCCACTGGTTTTCCATCGCTCATTACCATCTTTTCGGCACCCAACTACTTGGACGTGTACAATAACAAAGGTATGCAAAGGAACATTTTGAGCCATTTATTTCCACTTCTTCACTACTAGCAGTCCCCAAGGGAAAGTTTCCCACACATATGTTAGTATAAAAATGTTAAGTAAACACCACTTGAGGAGCAGGCCAAAACATGTGTTGCCCTGTGGAACCTGTTTTGAAGTAGGGGGTGGAGGCTGCAGCCAGCTGTTTTTTATGGAGCTAAAATTTGATATTTAAATTTTTGTCTTTGATTATCTCCCAAGCTAAAATGTAAAAATAGAAGCAGTCAACCTGTCTGTTTTGTATTACACAGTCAATCATTTTACACTCTGCATTAAAATATATCACAGTGTTATGTGGACACGCCCCTGGAATGAATTGTCTTTGGTCATCAATTTGTTTACTTCGTTGCTAAAGCCCCACATCCTTTGAGTCTTTGTTGATGGTTCCACTTGGCATTTAATGCGGCAGTTCTACCCTTCTATTTCAGGTTCTTACTTAATGTTAGCCAACTGTTTTTCAGGTTATAATATTTTGTATATAAATGAATTCTTCCAAACTTGACAGATTTCTATAATTGTGCTTAATAAATACTTTAATTATACTCTAGATTATTTAAGTAATATCAGTGTTCTTCCCAGACAGGAACCCCAGAATGGGGGCTCATTAATATTCATAATTTTACGAAACAAAAAGAAAGCAAACCATTCAGAATACATGTATAAAGAATCACAAATTTTCTTTAGAATGTAGAGAAATTTGGAGAATAATTGCTACACTTTCTGCACCAAATAGGAGAAATGTCATGGTTTAATATATGTATATTGAATAAAAAACTGAATGATTGATATTAATTTTTTTACCAAGAGAGTGTAATATTCTCTTGCTTCTACCAGTTGGCATAGTTAAATCTGTGTCAAAGAGGAACCCCCATGTTTTAAAACAAGTTCAGAAGATAACTTTGCAGTAAAAAGTTTCTTTAGTTCAGCTAATTAGTGTTCAAATTATTTACAAAAATCTACTATTTTAATGCAAACTGTTTAGAACTTTTCCAGACAAAGTGCATAAAGTGATAAACAACGTGAAACAAGGCCCGTTCTTTCATTACACGATTGTCCTGAGGATGCCTGGAACATTTTGAGGGAGCCTGGAACTAGGATGCCTCACATGATCCAAGATGGCAGAGTTTTTGCGTGAAAGAAAAGAGAAGGTCTTTCTCTTCAAAATTGTCCACTTTCTCTCCAAAATGTGAACTACAAGAATGTAGATCATGTTTCTTGTAAAAATATAAGCAAATCTCACGTCAGGTTTGCCTTTAAAGAGCACATATTGAAGAAAATGGAATGATTTAGAACATTGTCAGCTTCTTTCCCATTATACGATCAATCTTACGATCATCTGCAACATTTTCAGGAAACACTCGGTATGAAGTGAATGAGGAAATAATTACCAAATAAGATTCACTGGACTTCTTGCCAATAACCATGAATGTGAAGAGAAGAAATAAAAAAATGCTTAATAAAGATTTTACAAGAAAGTTATGGAGTGATAAGTCACAAGAACAGCTGAGCAGACTGAATCAGCATGGCACAGCGCCACGGTACCGCATTGTAGGGAGAACACTGAATATAAAATGGTTGTGACTGTCTATAAACTGTGATACAAACACGCCGGAAGTTGTAGAGAACAAGATAAGTTTACAACTTTTGGCATGTTCACATCACAGTTTATAGACACAAGCAGCCGTTTTATATTGCTTTTATAAAATATAAGTAAGATGAAGGCAAAATGAGTGTCTTTATCCTCTGATATACTGTAAACACTCATTTTGCCATTTGTTACCCAATGAGAGCACACATTATATCTACCCTATTTTGTAACATTGTATACCATAATGATATTGTTAGCAGTAATGGTATAATCATTACTATTTCATAACCTTCTGTTTATGAACCTTTATGCATAGTTCATTGGCTTGCCTGCTTCAGGAGATTTTCGTTGTTCTTTTCACTAATAAAACATTTTGTTTCATTTTTCCATTAGCGGCAGTTTTAAAGTACGAAAACAACGTAATGAATATCAGACAATTCAACTGCTCGCCGCATCCTTACTGGTTACCAAATTTTATGGATGTGTTCACCTGGTCTCTTCCATTTGTTGGAGAAAAAGGTAAGTTGCTTCAAGTGAATTGTTAAATTTATGGATAGATTTTGTTTGGGGATATTTTTGCTTGCCAGTAATTGTTGTTTTGGTTTTAGTTCTTGGCAAATCTGCACCCCTTGTCATAGCTTTCTTTGGACTGCGAGAGTTGAACAGAACACCATACTTCATTACATGATGAGGTACCCAGGGTTGTCATAAGTTTTCACATAGCTGGTCATTCTGCAAAGTAGCAGGAGAAATAATGCCAAACCATCCCTGTTTCAGTTTATTGCCAATAGAGATTCTTGCTTTGTCAAGATATTTTTTAAAGTAGCTAGTCACAAATAACTAGAGTATAACTTGAGTTTCTGCAACCTACCACCCACGATTGACAGTCCTTGCTTCTTGATTGCTGTGCTTTCAGTGACAGAGATGCTTGTGAACATTCTGAATATCTGCACTGATGAGGAGCTAGACGTGGCAACAGAGGACCAGGAACAGACAGAGGTACAGAAAAGGAGAGAAATCATAAAGAGCAAAGTGAGGGCAATAGGAAAGATGGCCAGAGTTTTCACTGTGTTAAGGTAAGCAAGAAACACTAGTTAAGGGAGTGGTCACAGCATTTGCAATCAACTTGGACCCACCTTTCTCAGGGGGATTTGGGGAGGAGGGGAGGGGGGTGGATAGAGTCTTCACTTGAGTGACTGTGTTAAGGTAACCAGGTGAAATGCCCATGAGAGTAAGTGGGAGTTTTTGAGCATTCAGCTCTTGCTCACATTTTATCATTAAGTAGCATGATTTACAGTATGAAATTTTGACAAGAGTTGAAGAAGTTCATACTATTGCAGCTGTATTTTTGTGAAACTCTTGCTAGCTTTCATGAGTACTGATGGAAGTTGTCTCTTACCCTTGTTTGATCAGGAAGGAAGGCATTGCCAATTAATCTTACAAGAAATAGGATTTGCACTAGTTTATTACTGCAGGAATTATGCGAAAATCCTTTAGGTTCATCAGTTTTTTCCTGGACCCTGGAAACTCTGTTTCTGTTTGTTACCAACTCCTGGAGTATGTTTGAAGAAAATGTTTGAAGAAACAGGCTAGGCCTTGCACAAACTGTTACTTAGATGCTGGTAAGGAGTTGAGACTTGTATTATTTTGTCATTTTTTTTTTCATTCCCATATTAGTGTTTTGTTAATTAGTCATGATTTTGAAGCAGTTTTATGAACTTCACAACTCAGTGGTTTTGTAGTTTAACCTTTTCAGCCCAAGATAAATTATCAACATAATTATATCTTCTCCTTACAATATTGATAGAAAAGCTAGTAGTTTGGTAATGAGAATGAAGGAAGTAATCAGAAACAGCAAAATTTTGAAGAGGAATTGCCAAATTCTCCTAACCTGTTTTACAAGAAAAATGGAGAAACTAAGGAGAATTTCACAGTACGTCATTTGGTGTGTTTAGGGCTTGAAGGGTTATAAAGGTTCATAAGTGTGCAAATTTTTAGCACTGGTGCCATAAATTGGTATAGGACAGGGTCCTATGGAATTTTTTCTATCATCTCATATAAGTTCAAACCCTGAAGCAGTTTATGGTGAAGCATTCTGAAATTAAAGTCAGTTGATTTATTTGGCAACAGGGAAGAGAGTGAGAGTATTCTTCAGCTCAAAGGACTGACACCTTCTGGTCACCTCCCAGTTGGCTTCCTACAAGAAGGCCGGAAAGGCCTAGATGCTGGTAAGGAGTTGAGACAAGTATTATTTTGTCATTTTTTTCTTTCATTCCCAAATTCAGTTTACAAATTATTTTTTACAAGGATGCTTGTGGAGTAGGCCCCAAAACAATGAACTTAACATTTGAAGTCTGAACTTCTTATGTATAAAAGAGTTTGGAACAAAAATTATGTAAAACAAGGTGAAGTTTTCTTTGAATTACAAATCTGTTGTATATATTTTGGGTTATCATTTTGGTATCTTTATTATTGTTTCGAACAAGAACTATTGGAGAAAGTGCAGAATATTGTTGCAAAGAAATCCATAGATACCACAAGTTAGAATTAGTTTTAATCAATACAACTGGACGTGAACTCCACTGTGAAGATGGGCCGGTTTTGTTGTTTGTTCAGATTATATTTCCTTTTTAGGGTACTAGGGACAGCTTATCTTTCAGGTAAAAAAGTCCAGGTATTTTTAGGGGGTTGAGTTTTGCCTCATAAAAAATGTAATATTTTTTAGGATCAGGGTTTTCAGTCTCTCCATTGGTTAACTGATATTTTAGTGGGAACTCTGCTGGAGTATGGGTGATAATTGTTTCCATTGTTTCTGTGTCCAGCCATGGCAGGGTTTAACCCAGGCCACAAGATCAGTGGATTTGCTGAAGCTAAGGGTCTGGATAGTCAAAATGAAAGAATGCCTCCAAGGAAAGACGTGACAAAGTAGCAAAAGGGAAGTAGATGACTTTGTAATGGTGCTATAACTATGGATCGTCTACTGCCATATCAAATATGAAACTTTGAAGTACTGTAAAGTACTGTACAGGAAATATGGAACTCTTGAGATGTAGAAATAGTTGTATATAGGTGCATTATATTCAAGGACAGAATACACAGAATGTCTGGTACTGACCGACAAATGAGAAGTCCTGATAGTGATATAACTCATAACCACTAAAGACTGTGGAAATAGCAACTTGGCAGTCCATGAAAATGGAAGAAATTTGATCTCACAGTTCACTTTTTCATTTATTTTTCTCTATGCCAGTTTTGTTGTTGTCTCCTTGCTGTCTCAAGACATTCTTGAATATTTATAAAAATGTAAGACTACAAGGTTCTGTGCCAAGTTGAGACAGCTACATGTACAGGAGCAAACTAAGTCAGCTGGGCTGGGTTGGTCTGTGTAGTGCTGCAGCCCAGTTAAGGCTGGTACAGCACAGTAAACTTGTTAATGCTTGTACTTCCAAAGTTAGTATTGACAAGCCTGAAATATTTTAACTTTTGAGCCAGTTAATAAAAACACTTGACTTAGCCATTCATTGTAAATCCCTCAAAAGAGTAGAAATCTTTCCTTTTTTCTTACAACATAGTGGAAAATTTGATGATCGAAAATGCAACAGTTCAGAAGAAACTTGATGTTGTTTAGTATTTTATGTATGGTAATGGCTAGAGAGTCCTGTATAGTGAATTCCTGTCACTGATATTTTAATTGAATATTTTAATTTAAAGTACATTTATTTAATTTGTTTTGTCATGTTTTCTTTGTTTGTGACACTGCACAATTTAACCCTTTCAGCCCCTGTCACTTTATCAACAGCTGTTGTCTCCTTACAATATTGATTTACAAGAGTAAGTAATCTGGTAATCAGAATAAAGGAACTGATCAGGAACTCAGATGAATTACTAAATTCTCACAAACTGTCTTTAATTATAAGAAATTATGTATAGATACTAGTAAGGAGAATTTAGCATGTTATTTTTTGTGTTCTGACTGAAAGGGTTTAGAAATGAATGATGTTTTTTGTTACATGTATGTTGTGGAGAAGACTGCTGCTGCAATCATTTAAGAGCATAGGAAGAAGTTAAACTCATCACTGACTATATGCATACACAGCTACAGAGTCATCTGTTAAGGCCAGTCTACATAATTATTAAATAAAATTAGGTAAAGTTATGTTTGTATTCAAGGAAAACCTGAATAAAAAGTCAAGACATGCAAATTGATATTGGTGCTGACAGAATGCATCACGTTATAGGTATTTATCAAATTCATTTGGTCTTATTTTGATGGTCTATTCACATACAGCGTACACTGTCAGGGTTCCCAAGGTCGAGGAAATGATTGAAAGTACTTTGAAATGGACAAAGGTACTTGCAAGTCCATAAATTCATCCTAAAAATTAATGTTCTTGGTTCATGGAGGTGATGTTATCCATGTTACTCTTGGACCTTCACGCAGCTGTAGTCCTTGAATTTATAGGAACATGTGCTTGCAAGTCTTTGCATATTGTGTTCAGTTAATGATAGGAACCCTGTACACTCATGCTCATGTACACACATGTACACATATGTATGCACACATGTGTACAGATCCAACAGGGTTGCCACAGGTCAGGGAAAAATCAGGAAAAATAAGTTTTTAAAGGTCAGGGAATTTTGGATCAGGTCTGGGAAATTCTAAATTCCTTGTTAAAGTCAGGGAAAAGTCAGAGGATTTTATATAACTTACCAAATTGCAATTTAGAGAGTAAAGTTTTGAAAAATAGCTTCTAGGAATGCCCCAGAATCTTGGAATGTATCCATGCAACCAAATTATGCTTGGTCAATGAAAATTATGAAAAGTCAGTCATTGTTTTTGACCTGATGGGTAGCAACCACGACCAAGGCTGCAAATCATTTATGGTAGTCAACTGGACCAGGTACGATTTCAATTCCCAATCAAACGTAAAGTACTGTAGTCATTGTCAAGCCATTAACTAAGATTGTTACTTCCCATTAATGTGGACAGTCGGTAAGCCAAGTAAAAGCCTGGAACGTACTGGGGTGCAGTAGTGTCATTTGAGAGCAATGCTACTAGTAATTGATACTGTTCTGTGCCAGTAATGTGTAGCTAGATAAAAGGGACACATACTGTACACTATTAAGTGTTAATTGAAAGATGCAATAATAATGAAATGGCTTTGGTGGAGAGAATGTATTTACAATTTGGAGTATTACATTTGTCATACTGTATTTTCTCTAATATTAATTTTTTCATTAGAGAGGGATGCTTATTAAATTTTTCTGTTTTAAGAGGGGTGATGATCAGAGAAAAGCCTTCATCAGAGATATGTTTCTTCATTTTAACCTTTAAGATGCAACTTATGTGCATAAACAGGGTTCGTACGGGTCATGGAAAACCTGGCAAGTCATGGAATTTTGATTTAGGTCATGGGAAGTCATGGAAAATGAAGTTCAGTGCACAAAAGTACTTGTCTGATCAGTGGCAGATTTGGTTTATATAAAGAAATTGAAGCTTGAGTACATAAACAAATGCTTTATTTCTCAAAGTACCACTTGTTTTCCTTGTTCAATTT
>JANVCK010229557.1:0-10292 GCA_026546655.1 Epizoanthus illoricatus | reverse complement strand
TACACAGTTTCAATTGATTTATATACATAGTCCTGTTTGAAATAAAATGAATGTCAGTTTAATTTATCCTTCAGTACCGTACTCAGTACATTAAATTCATTAATGAAAGGCGGTCGTGAACCAACGAAAATAATAACTTCCATTCACAAACTTAGAAACTCTTGTTTCTTTCAGCCAGAAATTAACTGTGATTAAACTGACGAGGTTGAAGAAATGGCAACAAATAAACGTGGAAAACAGTGGAATTCTACGGCTTTCAAATTTGTCAATATCTTCTTCCTTCTTGTAGCGAGCAAACGTCGATATTCTTTGAAGAAACAGCTAAAAACAGTATTACACAGAGAACTCTTTCAGTTAGCTGAACCGGGAATGTTTACAAAAAATTGCGAATTATTCAAATTGAGCGCGCGAGCCGGTTTTGTATTACAATAGAACACACAACTATATGACAACTGTTTTAGTTGATGGATACCGCGGGACAGTTTGACTGCTTTGCAAGTGGTGAGAACACAGCAACTCGGTCCCAGGCTCCCTTTCTTTCCCCCCCTGATATAGATACCACAGTTGAGCAAGAGCTGGGAATGAGCTTTTGGCAAGCTTCTAGCTTGGGAAGCTTCTTTTCCACCAGTTTTAGCTCAAGTTTATGATAATGACCTACATGTATAGGATCAGCAGAACTGAGTAGGTTTCGAAAATGATTTTCATAAGTTTTGCACTGTGGGAGTAGTGTGGCAGGAAGCCCAAGCAGGAGACTGGTTCTGCACCATGTTTTGCTAGCTGCGCCATACTTATAATAATTAATGCTTGTTCTAATTTGAAACAATGTTTGAAATGGGGCTAAACAGGATTTGCCAACTCCTTAACAGACAAAATGGCACCAATATGTGGCACGGTGGAGTGAGCTCACCCGCCTGCTGGGGTGAAATTATGTCATTCGTGCTGGGTCCTTAATGAATACAAAACCTTGCCAAACTGCAGGCTTATAAATATTCATCGGGTGCTTTGAGCGTTGTAATTTCCTCTTTCGATCTTCAACACTGGAAAATCTACATCTAGCTCTTAGCTATTACCACAGTACTGGCATTATAAAATTATGGCCACCTGACAAGTTCAATTTAGAAATAATATATAGTAGTACTGGTGTCTGGTGTATTCCACGTTGCCTTATGTACGCTCACATATTTATCAGGCTGTGTTCCAGATTCTCAAGTTGATTCACGATACTTATATTTTATAGAAACGTCTCGTTGGGTATACGGTAGAGTTCGGTACTGACGGTAGACACAGATCATTGCAGACAAGAGATATGATCTTTTACACGTACGGTCGCCAAGCGACTTTTAATAACTTTCGGGACAGTTATTCCCGATACAATAAAATTCACGGTTTCATGCAGAGTCTGCACTTCCCAGAATTATTTAAAGGCAACTATATAGAAATCATAAGGAATTTATCATTTCCGCGTGATGCATGGCCAACTTTGTCTTTGCAAGTTTCAACAGTTCTTGATTGAGTACAACTGTATACTTACCTCAAAAAATCGTTTGCCAGCTTTCTCCAGCACCCCTTCGAAGTGCAACTGATTCATGGCTATTTTAATGTCTTCATTCACATCTGTCTGCACTGGATTTGCTGAAAAGCACTAAACTCTTCCGCACTCAACTAAATTACTTCAGCGTTTCACAACTGCGTTCACCCGGAAATACCGGTTCACTGCAGAGCTTCTAAATTCTTGTCACACCCCCAATAGTTCTAGATCTATTGTCCCCAGTCCACTGAAGTCACGAAAGACAAATCCCATTCTTATTTACTATCCAGGAATGTCCCAATGTTCTCAATCTCGGCAATTGGAGTTGGCGCAACTTTTGGAGTTAGCGCGAATTTTTGCAGTCATAACAACATCGAGCAACTTTTCCTTTCAAAGCAACTTATGAGCAACAAATGAGTTTACATGTTTACAAAACGGCAAATATCAAACACGTAATTTAAGTTAACACTTTTATGGAAGCTATATGCTCCGTAAGTTGCGTTTTTTAGTCGAATAGAGTTGGAGTTTGGTGAAGAGGCAGTGAAACCAGATATAAACAAACAGACATGCGGCGTGCGAGCGGCGATCAGAGAAAGAAAGTTTTACACTAATGGAGATAACATTGACAGTCAAAGCAAGCAGAACTAAGTTGTGGTCCTCGATAATCCATCAATTGCTATTGATGCAAAGGTAACTAACTGGTCCTATTCTGACGATGTACTCTAGTCAAGTGTAAGCCGCATTTTAGACTTTAGTACATTTTTCGGTCTGAACGGCGTTTTTCTGTCGACGTTTTAGCTATAAATGCTGTAGCTGGCAAAAAAAGGTCCAGAAACATACGTGTTTTTCGTGGCAAACTGTAAAGCTGGACATAAAGATTAAAGTGCAGGGGTGATCTCGTTCCCAGATCTCATTTTGGAATTTTCGAAAGAGTAGGGGAGAGAGAGAGGGGGATGGAACCAAAACGAGATCTGGGGACGTGATCAGGTGTTTGTTGACTGGAACTCGGGCATGTGTAGTTGGTGCGTGGGACTGATTCATGGCCAAGGCGGAATTGAAACCGAGAGGTCTTGTTTCCTCCCTCCCCCCTCCACGCACACTCGCGTTTCGTTTTTCGGGGATTAATCGCCTACGAGGCGCCATGTGAAGAGAATGTATTAGGAGGCTACAGTAGTGAAACCTTCATCCTTGCCGACTTCACAAATAAACAATTTTCATCTGCGGCTTAATTTTTATTTTTAAAAAATGGGGAACTAGCGAGCAGCACAAAGAGGATATTGCGACGTAGTATCACCTATACAGGGCTTTTCCTATTTCTCTCTCTGGCTACATGACAAGTCTTTGACGGCCACCGAGAAAGGTCGGGCTAAATTTAATATGAAAACAACGCTTGTATATTTCAGTGAATTCCAGTGTCATTTAGCAAGATTTAATTGGTATATAAATCTAACCTGAACTGCTAAAACTTGCCAAAGTACTGTAAATTGTAATACAAAGAATAACATTAATGTGCGTGGCTGGATATATCAAGTGGCACCGAAATGTGGCTATCATTTCGGTTCTTATGCAACTAGAGTGTAACTACAAAACAAAATTAGCGTAAAATTAGGCTAGCAACTGAGTAAAGGTGTGTTTCAGCTCATTTGAGGTGCAAATGCCTCAATTTACAGTTAATAAATGAACATCACTCCCAGATGGCTTTGCCTGCACAGCCTTGCAAACTCTTCGTATATTGACAACGCGCATCATGATTACCCCCATTTTTTTGTTTCATATTATTGAATATGACAGGCCAATCTTTATTATACAATGCTAGATTCAGTCTGATACCACAGATACCAAGATACATTTTAAACCTCTGAAACATGCTGCTCGAAATGTCAGTTTCGTAAAGCGCCATAAAACCTATATTTGATCGCCGTAACAGTTCAAAACGTTCACATGGCTAAAACCTACAAGGACTACTTCTTGCATTGCGAGCGCACTCAAATCCCAATTCTGAGTGGAATCTTTGCATAAAAATGAGTAAACGTTTTGCGAAATTCTCGAAAATTGTACAGTTCCAGCAGGATTCAATAATGTTTTAGGAGATACTTCTCCCAAAGTGTCCTTCAGGCGAAATATAAGGATTTTTGATTTTAGAAGCCTGGCCAGCGATTATCGAGATTTACTGGCAGCCGCTCTTAATACCATACTATCACTCTATCGAAATTGTTTAGCTCGCTTCTCTGTACAAACTTGCAGACAGTAAGAAATAGTTTATTGCATACAAATGAATGGATATACAATTTTGTTATTCCATATCAGAGTGCCACTGGTAATTCCTAGTTTTAGCAGTAATTATGTTTCTTATAATCACACTTGTTACACCAGAGCTTCAATGCGGTATAATGGTTAATGGTCGAAAAGGCAGTAAAGCTACGGTGTTTAGCATCATTATAATTACAATCAGTGGTATTTTTACTAGAATTGTCGGTTATTTAGGACACACACACACACACAAAAAGTTCAGAAAATAGTTTTATTATATTGATATATTATTATATATATCCACCGCTTTTTTAGTTACAGTAGTTGCAAAACTGCTAAACAATTAATCTTCCGTGCAAGCACTACTCTTCCTAGTTCTCCCTCTCTTTTACCCTCTCGAACTCTCTCCAGTTCTCCCCCTGTTTCGCCCTCTCGAACTCTCTCCAATTCTTCCCCTGTTTTTCTCTCTCGAACTCTTTCCAGTTCTCCCTCGAACTCTTCCCAGTTCTCCCTCTCTTTTGATCTCTCGAAGCCTCTGCGGAGGAGAGAGGCTAGGGTACCAAGACTAGTTTAAGTGTAGAGGGATTGTGCCAAGTGCTCGGAGTGATGTGCAATACATGTACTCAAGGCTGATCTGGCACGCGGCCAAACGACAAGACAAAGAAACACCCAAATATATGAAATACAAAGAAAAGTCGAGGAGGAGGAATTCGGTAAAGCGGGGAAAGTAAAAGTACGGGTAAAAAGACTCTATGCAGATTTAATACTAATATTGAAGAAGTTTGAGTTTCATTTTGAATGAGAAAGGAATAAATTAAGAACACATAGTCTTATTTACTAGTCTATACAGTTCAGAATTCAGTACGGTGCTCACTCTTGCCTTGGCGAGTTGACTCGATGGTGTTCTCGGTACGAAATCCCAACTCTCTTAGTCTCCCAATGAAAAACCATCAAACGTGCTTTTTATATATACAAAAAC
Source organism: Epizoanthus illoricatus (assembly GCA_026546655.1). Lineage (NCBI taxonomy): Eukaryota > Metazoa > Cnidaria > Anthozoa > Zoantharia > Epizoanthidae > Epizoanthus > Epizoanthus illoricatus. The sequence continues at coordinate 5,535 of JANVCK010229557.1, read as the reverse complement.
AGACGGTTTCTCATAAGCAATTTTCTTGGTCACTGTAACTACAGTTTCGATTGCTTGTTTTTAATATAAAATCAATCCGGATTGCAATCACAGGGAACATCATTCCAAACCACACACGTTTCTTAGGAATAAATATCGCAAAGTGAGAACAAACCCTAATTCATTCACCTAGTATATAATTACACCACACGCATTCTTGCACAGTAAACCGAAGTACATTCGATGCCTCTACTGCTTCTCCCTTTCTGATACGAAAACCCAACAAATTAATTTTCCTGAAACTTAACTGATGTAATTTTAAGCGAAATAAAATTTTCGTGAATCACATTCTAAAAATATTAACTAAACTGTAAGGCATTTACAGCCGCAGCGCCAGTAATTTTCTATCGCCAGTAACTCCGCCAACAGCTTTAGACTATTGGCTTGCAACCCATTTCGTTTGATACTTAACATTATTTCTTCTTTCTTGTATCGTTATATAGAAATATTTGATAATCTACAGCAACACTGGCGGCTAAAAAGATATTAGGTCTATGCTTAACAGGACTTGACCAGCAGTCTGTTTGTCCAGCAAGGATAATTGTAAAGGCTAATTACTGTTACATTTTCAACGTTTCTCTCCAGAGATAAACCTGTGTAGTTACGAGCATCAGTTACTTAAATGGTATCGTCGTTACGTCACTTGTCCAGTCTCCATAGTTAAAGTTCTCCCTCCGCCCTACGGAACAAAGACGAAGACAATCAGACAAACGTTACGTACCAGTGATATTGCGGTCTTCTGGATTTCATATGTCGTCATTCGTCCGTTTTTACTCCCGATGGTCGAATGAGAGACTTCAATTTGACGAACATTTTTATGAAGGAAAGGGAGGCTGTTAACACTAATAGAGTACATGAAGAAATGGTTGTGGTAAATGTGGGTACGTACAAGTATGTCAAGCTCGGACAGAAATGGGTCAGGCAGCCAAATTAATCAGAGCCAGTGTTCAAACTCTCATCAGCTCTGGTGAACTCTCATGTTTATTCACGCTCGTGTTTGCTCATATTCATGCTCGTTTGATCGGGCAATTTACTATCCAGTCCTGTGTTATCAGGAATATATAATAATGTCAATAATGTAAGCCCATTAATGTAATGAATAAATTTTACAAAAGCCCAACTTTTTCAGTCGGTCCAAAATAGACACATCTTGTTTTCTTTCTAGCAGCCAGCCTCATTCAGTATCATTTCTGTTCACTACCTATCAATGTCCAGCATTGTCACTCATTTTCCATTTTCGCTGCTCCATTTTACCGCTCAAATAACGCTCTACACGACTGATAAAAATAGATTACGACGTGCATCACAAAGAATTATGGGATCAAAATGTGGGCAAACAAACAAACCATCTGTGATCGATCTGTACTTTATGTTATATTTTAAAAATGAGTGCGAGTGTTTGACGAGGGGTTCCAAACACAGAAAAGCATGAAAGCACGAGGACACTTCGGCGGAGTGCTTTTATTGTTTCGAGGTGTTTGGAACGCCTCGTCAAAACACGAAGCACGAGTCTCTGAAATAAAATGAATAGAATATTGTCACATAGTCCACGGAAGAATTTTATGGTCGATGATCTGTTGCATAATACATTATTCAAATGGTTGAAACAATTTACAATTTGTGCGAGTTATTGTGTAATCGACTAGATAACCTAGTGGTAGTGTAGTAATAATGAAAAGGTAGTGGGGCAGTCCAAGGGTTGGGGGTTCGAGTCCCCAATAATTTTAATAATCATCAGACGCCAGTTTCGCCTTGTAGATATTTAGATTAAGGTGGCTCGTACCTGTTTTCGATTTTACTGTGTCATTAAATTTTGCAAATGGCTTACTCAGTACCCTGAAAGTTTACTAACAGTTGATTGTTGGTGTTGGTAGAATAACTCTTCAACGTATCAACAGTTGCATTCATATTGTAATTGTGGTTTCCATGGCAACCCTACAGGGCCTTGAATGTACTCTGTTTTTAACATTAAAGTGTGTCTTGCACAAAAATGAGTCGGTGTACCTCATTTTTATTGTTTTATTATTATTAGCATGCGAAAGAGAAACTTTTGAAAAATTTCAAAAAAATTCTGTCACCAATTTTTGGTGCCACCTCAAATTTCTGAAAATTTAAGGTAGTGCCAAACTTTGGTGACAGAATTCTTTAAAACTTTGTCAAAAGTTTCTCCTCTGCATACTCATAATAATAAAACAATAAAAATGAGGTCCACCGAATTATTTTTGTGTAAAATATACTTTAATGTTAAAAACAGGGTCCATTTAGGGCCCTGTAGGGTTGCTTTGACACGTGTGTGTTGAGGTTACAAATGTAATAAAAATCCATAAATGTATATTGAAAGTCAAAGATGTAATAGCGATTTGACCACAAACGGTGTAAAACTCACATATGTGAGAAGAGTTTGATCTCAAGTATATCAACACTCTCGGGACTCAAAGGGTTAATAGAATTATGGTTATACTTTGCGTTTTCGACTTCTGACAACGGAATCCGTTTTGAAAGGCGATCTCTTCTGAAGGGCTTTCATCTGCATGGTCTTGTCAATACGTTTCAAGAGAACTAGTGACATCTGACTCGGTTTTGAAAGACGCTCTTAGGATTCAAAAAGTTAAAAGTTAAAGAATCACTGTCAAGTTCGTTTTATCGTATTTTCAAAAATATCCCAAGAAATTCCTTCAACTTGAAAAAGGAAGACTGAGACATCACCAGACGCGATGCAAGGAAAAAAATTAGAATAATAAGCCGAGTCACAGCAAGCGGCCCAAATCACAGTATCCTATAATTACGACAATCTTGATTTCTCAACCCCGGGTACTAAAATCAAGTTTGTGATTTGTAATCCACTTCCATCTATGCCATCCTACACTTTGGTGCAAATCACTTGATCTGTTTTACCTTTCAGAATATTTACATCCAACTGAGTTGCATATTTGATGACATTTTGCCATATTTCACAAAAACAAAGAAAACGAGTCCTGACAATGCAGCACCCAGTCACGTGACTGACAGTTCCGGCAGACCATGGTACCTACCCATGCGGTTCAAGATTGCTTGGTCCCTGTTCCTCAAGCCCACTATGTGCCCGAGGCTGCAGTACCTGGGGCCGGTGGCTGGGCCTTACTGATCGTGCACCAGCTGTTACCTGCTGTAGACTCTCCTCAGTGTCTGTGTGACGGTCACGTAGCTGAAAGAGAGAGAAATTACGACCAGGAAAATGAGCCATGGATAGTACACTGACGGTAGTGCAACCTTTACTGTTGTATCTTTCAGATAGTACGCGCATTGTGATTGGTGTAATCGGTCAGATTTTTTCAGAAACAAATACTCCTGTCTTCTTTTTGTTTGTCCTTCGATGCGCGAGTGCAGCAGAAGTGGAACGTGAGTTTTTGCCTTCGGCCTCGGGTATTATTAGTTCCCTCGGCTGGGGGAACAGAACACCAGTCGATAACTATATAATAGAGACCTTCTTAAAGATTAAGTAGCCATCTTGGATAACGGATATTATGCGATGACCAAGTGGAGGGGCAACTGTCAGAAACATCGACACCAATTAAACCGTGTTTAATTTCATCGGCACGCATTCTTCGATCTGTTTGTTTCCACAACTCTAGAATGTTTGCTGATGAACGAACATGACTTTAGTCAACATTCTGTAGTGGGTATCCAATTTTATCACTTATCCAAGCTGGCCACAATGTCTTGGTTCTTATCTAAGATAACTAAAATTACCTAAAGGCCAAAGATACATTTCTTCTCGGAAATAAGCCAAAACGTATGTTCCACTGAAAACATCATTCAACAATGGTTTCCATATAGACACTGTCTATGGTTTCCAATACACACTGCATGACAGGGATAATAGGCACTGTGTGACAGGGATAATAGACACTGTGTGACAGGGATAATAGGCACTGCATGACAGGGATAATAGACACTGTGTGACAGGGATAATAAACACTGCGTGACAAAGATAATAGACAATGCATGACAGGGATAATAAACACTGTGTGACAGGGATAATGGGCACTGCGTGTCAGGGATAATAGGCACTGCGTGACAGGGATAATAGGCACTATGTGACAGGGATAATGGGCACTGCGTGTCAGGGATAATAGACAATACATGACAGGGATAATGGGCACTATGTATCAAGGATAATAAGCGCTGAATGACAGGGATAATAGGCACTGTGTCACGGATAATAGGCACTGCGTGACTGGGATAATAGGCACTGCATGACAGGGATAATAGACACTGTGTGACAGGGATAATAAACACTGTGTGACAGGGATAATGGGCACTGCGTGTCAGGGATAATAGGCACTGCGTGACAGGGATAATAGACAATACATGACAGGGATAATGGGCACTATGTATCAGGGATAATAAGCGCTGAATGACAGGGATAATAGGCACTGTGTCACGGATAATAGGCACTGCGTGACTGGGATAATAGGCGCTGCATGACAGGGATAATAGACACTGTGTGACAGGGATAATAGGCACTGCATGACAGGGATAATAGGCACTGCGAGACAGGGATAATAGGCAGTGTGACAAGGATAATAGGCACTGCGTGACTGGGAAAATAAGCACTGTGTGTCAGGAATAATAGGCACTATGTATCAGGGATAATAGGCGCTGAATGACAGAGGTAATAGGCACTGCATGACAGGGATAATAGGCACTGCGTAACAGGGATAATAGACACTGTGTGACAGGGATAATAGGCAGTGTGACAAGGATAATAGGCACTGCGTGGCTGGGATAATAAGCACTGTGTGTCAGGAATAATAGGCACTATGTATCAGGGATAAAAGGCGCTGAATGACAGAGGTAATAGGCACTGCATGACAGGGATAATAGGCACTGCGTAACAGGGATAATAGACACTGTGTGACAGGGATAATAGGCACTGTGTGTCAGGGTTAATAAGCACTATGTATCAGGGATAATAGGCGCTGAATGACAGGGATAATAGGCACTATTTGTCACGGATAATAGGCACTATGTGACAGAGATAATAGGCACTGCGTGACAAGGATAATACATTGTACGCACTGTGTGACAGGGATAATAAATAATTATAAAATAATGCAACAAATTACATAAATGACGGCACTAGTTTCACGAAAATACTGAAATATACAAATATTTACCTGGTGGATATACATCATGCTAGAATTCATAAGGGCCTCCACCTGTTGAGCCTGCTGTTGTGGTGTGTCAGCTGAAGCTCCACGTACCGTAGAGCCCATGGGGTCACTGATGGACATTGGTGGGATGTAAGGCAGTGCGTGAAGCTAAGAAAGCACATACTTCCAATTAATTACAATTGAATAATTGTCTCTAGTATTTGCAAAACCAGCAAATAGTGCTGTTTGCGCACTCTGATTGGTTAACCAAACTAGGTTATCCGGTGTTAGCATATACCAAACCAGTGAATAGTGTTTTTCGCGCGATCTGATTGGTTCCCTATCTCGGAATATCCTGCAC
>JANVCK010229535.1:0-10295 GCA_026546655.1 Epizoanthus illoricatus | reverse complement strand
GTACATGTAGCTCAAGCTACACAAGGTTGCCATAGATTCCAAATTTCAAAATTCCATGACTTTTTAAAACCTTTCCATGACCAATTATAAAATGGTAAACCAAGAGATAAGACAGTATATTCTCTCAACGTCCCCTCCAGCTGACCTTACCTTTGTACCTTACCAAATTTTAGTGCTCATCATGTGAAACTAAGCAATGAAAACAAGGCTCTGCAGTCCTGGAGACTGGGCCAGTTACTGCGGCCACACTATACACTTGACTGTATTATATGAAGAACATCTTTACCCTTTCTCCCTACATGTTCTCTTTCATAAAGTTTTCATAAAAAGTTTAAATGACTTTTGACCATTGTCTGGAATTTCCACGACCAAAATGAAAATACTATGACTTTCTAATGACTTAAATTGCTAATTTTCAAAATTCCATGACTTTTCCAGGCTCCATGGCAACCCTGAATAGTAAACTTACTGATCATGACACCCCTGATGATGGTTTTTAACTGAAAATAATCTGACATTTTATAAACTTTTAATAGTCTACATAGTTTTTATATATCATATTTTAGCAATTATTATGTCTATATCAAATAAAAGGAGTATACAATCATGTACAAAACTAACATTTTCTCCTTCTTAAAAGCAGCAATTGTATTTTGCACCACTCTGTCTTGAGTTTGTAAAATGCAAGTTATCAATCGTGACTGAGGTCATAATGAGATAAAACAACTGCATTACATGTTGGCACTTGGTACCATGTATATGGGTCATCACCCAGAATAAGTTGGCAGCTGACGCTATGCTCTACCAACTGACACAAGAGCAAAAGTTTCACTCACCAACATGATTCTTGAACCAATGGGGCTTCATATTCAGAGGAGGACTGATGTTGAGAATGTGTGGGTTCTTTCTGGTCTTCAAATATGGTAAACATAGCTGTGAACTAAGGTGCAGGTGGCAAGAAAAGTGTTAATAAAGTCACCTTATTATACAGTAATACAGTGACTACAAATTCCTCCTATCCTCAACTGACCTTTAGTTATTATACTAAAGCAATAAAACAGCATCGCACGTGTATCTAGTGTTGAGGGAGAATGAGGAGAAACTGAGTGGTCTACTACAGTGTGTACATTATTCCGTTTTATATTATTGTCTAAATACACGTACACAAGCGATGCTCTTTTAGAGCTTAAATTTGAAAATGATTTTTGGAAAAGGAAAACAATTCAGAAGACAAACGTTCAGTTCACACTTGCCATTTCTAAAGCAGAAAGTGTCAGCTGCATGTGCACGCTAGTGTGACGTCAATCTGTGATTTATATCCACATTAGAAAATAGAACTTTAGCCAATCAGAGTGCATGTTATATCGCATCTATTTTGTAAAGCCATTTGTAAAGCCATTTACCATAACTCGATGGAAAACAAAAATTTGTTGGTCATGTAATGGCTGTGTTTATCTACGTGTAATATAGGAAATAGAAAACATTTCCTGTGTTTTCCATTGCTATTTACAAAATAGCTGTGGAAACACTCGTCTTCGGCTCATACTAGCACAGCTATGTCTTGTTCTCTCTAACTATGCACTCTGTTGCCATAACTCGCCTTTGGCTCATACTGCCATAGCTATTTCTTGTTCTCCCTAACTTGCACTTGTGTTACCATAACTCACCTTTGGCTCATACTACCACTGACAGCTACATGTATTTCTTGTTCTCCCTAACTTGCACTAATGTGTTACCATAACTCACCTTCGGCTCATACTACCACAGCTATTTCTTGTTCTCCCTAACTTGCACTTGTGTTACCATAACTCAACTTCAGCTGATACTACCACAGCTATTTCTTGTCCTCCCAAACTTGCACTTGTGTTACCAAGTACATTTTAACTTCATGTTGGTACAGTGTGACATGCCAATAAAGTTTGAAATGTTTTGCTCTACATGTAGGTACAGTGCCAACTTATTCCTTGGAGCTACTTGAATATGCATACCAGTTTGAAATTAAGTTATATGTAACAATTTCCTTCTAATCAATAAGAAATTACTACTAATTACTAACAAGGACTAGATTCCATAAAAGTACCCTAACCTCAGATCTATACAAAAATTACAAAATACTCCAGCAAAATGACACTTTGTGAAACAAACCATCACAGACCACCTTAGAATGGGGCAACAAACCAATAAACAACATGTCATGTTGGAGCACATGGGTATACTTAGTAAACATGTATAAAATTGATTCACTCTTGCACTCTCTTGCTCTGAGAACACAATCTTCAGCAAGTTGCCATCAGATTACCAAAGATAAGCCATCATGATGAATAAGATGCTCATGTATGAGTATGTGTGTGTGCGTGTGTGCAGGTGGTGTGTGAGTGAACTGACTGTCTCTGCTGCCATTACTGGGTGGCCATCCTCAAGTCACACAGCCATGGGCCCCAGTTCATGGGGGTGGACAGATTTCAATGTCAGTCTGGGTTTACAGTGAACACCAACAGAATTTTAGTGCCCACCAAGATTTCAGACTTAACTCTGGTTTTGCGGTACATATTGTAAGTGATAGTCAGAAAAGTTTGGAATCATCATCTGGCAATTGCAAGGACTGACTTTCAGTGACTTTTTGATGTCTCTTAGGTACATGTACAACAACAACAACGTATTTTTATATAAAACAATTATAGTGTCCAAGAAGAAACAAAAACTAAATTACATAGTTTATATGAATATATAATATAAAATGATAAAGTATGAGTCAGCTAGATTGTGTTTACTGAGGGTTAAAAAGCATTAATTTCTAGTTACTGCAGTAGCTTTTAGGATATCTCAAATGCGCTGGAAAAAAATGAATTTGAGCCATGTGTGCAGAACAGGATTCTGGGATTGCATATCTTTAGGTTTCTTTCCAAGATTTCCAATGAGCTTCACATGGGAGTTTCCCTCCAGGGAAAAAATTTTTATTATTCATTATATAAATTTGTGTCCTTACCATAAATATGTTCCTCTTGCATTTATATTATTCATCAGGTCATATCTGTGACAAAGACATTGTTAGAAACTGCAGCTGCAGTAAAATTAAAACTAATTTACAATATTTGATTTATCATCTAAGACCAAGCTTGTCAGTGATAACTTTTTCACAATATCTAGCAGTTGCTCAAAGATTTTTAATTAACTTTTCCCAAATTATGGTCTAGCCATCAAAGATGCCAAGTTTAAAGAAATAATAAGCATGAGATAAACATGAAAATTATTACAGACTGAGGATGTATGGAGAAAGATCGAGTTGGATTCTGTGAGATTGTGTGAGAGGAAGATTGAGCCAAAATGAATAGGAAGTAACATTGAGGCTTGTGTCATACACTGATGGCGTGAAATTTGGTACATGTGGGTATGGGCCTTGAAAGGGAATATTTTGCAAAATATGCCATGTTATGCAAGTCAAGTCTATTATGCTAATTATCATAAGTGTTCTGAGATGTTGCAGGAAGCCATAGAAAAGAAAAATTTTATAGATTCTCATTGATAAAATGATGACCTTCAGACCCTATATCTCACCTCCTCAGAGTTTCAGAGTCCCTTCAGTGCTGGGGTACAGTCTGTAATAATTAATTTTTTCTATTTATCTATTTGTCCAGGTACTGTACTGATATTACAAATGTCTACCTTTTCATGGGTGTGTTCAATGTTCCAGTAAGGCTGATAGCACTGGCATTGTTAACTAGGATGTCAATCCCACCAAACTTCTTCACAGCTTCTTCTACTGCTTGTTTGACATTATTCTCATCTCTAATGTCCACTATACAAGGTAAACACTGGCCGCCCGCTTCCTCAACTATGGGTAACAACACAAGCAGAATGTTAACACAAGGAATTTCCCCAAGACTACAGACAGTGAGTCAAACTTGCCACTGCTTGTCTGACATTATTTTCATCTCTGATGTCCACTACACAAGGTAAGCACTGACCACCTGCTTTCTCAACTATGGGCAACATTACAAGCAGAATGTTAACACAAGGAATTTCCCCAAGACTACAGACAGTGAGTCAAACTTGCCACTGCTTGTCTGACATTATTTTCATCTCTGATGTCCACTACACAAGGTAAGCACTGACCACCTGCTTTCTCAACTATGGGCAACATTACAAGCAGAATGTTAACACAAGGAATTTCCCCAAGACTGCTGACAATGAGGTCTGTCTAAAACACACAGTCAAATGCTTCCAAGGATGTGGTCAAATTATAGAATATACATAGAGGCAATTTCTATATAAACTTGCCATAACACAAGTTAAAACAATTAAAATGTGTTATGACTGTCTAGTTAAAGACTAAGGTGGCACTCTGAGTCTCTTCATTTGTCAGTGAGGTTCTGTAGTCACCAGTTGATGATACCTTGCTACGCCCCTCTAGGGTGCCTTTTTTTGCTCTGCCTGACTCATCTGCTGACGACTCCCTTCAAGGCCAACAGAATCTGGGATTAGCTGATCTGGTCACACTTAACACCACCAAGGAAACTTCCAAAATTGAGGTATGAGCACAGGCCGACCAAGAGTGTTTAGAGGGGTCATATAGTTCAATATTCCTGTAAATGATAATAAAGACTTGCTCTAAATTGCAGTCAGTCTCCTTTGTCTGCTGCAATGGCTAAAGAGCGGTGAGGCTATGAGAGTGAGCTGCGAAGCAGCAAGTGAGTGGTGAGGCTGAAGGCTAATTACGGCAGACAAAGGAGACTGACAGCAGTTCAAGGCAAGTCTTTATTATTATTTACTGGAATACTGAACTATACAACCCCTCTAAACCCTCTTGGTTGGCCTGTGATATCAGTTTAGATTTGAATTCACAATTTCAAGTACATTTCTGTGAATTAAATTTTATGTATAGCCCTCTATCACCGATAAAAATTTGGTTAAAATACATGCATTTGGTATGTAAAATGTTTTAAAACTACAAATGTTTTCAGCCTATATGGTCATCTTCAGGTTTCAGTTAATTTGTTTACATACATTGACGATTATATTAAAGGCTCAACATTCAGTATTCAATATGACGGAAAATGAAGATGAGTTTGGCAAGTGAAAGTAGATTTATGAGCAAATTTTTTGGGTGGTTTGAGTCTACCAAATCTTGTTGCCAACATTTCAGAAAATGTACACAACACCAATAGTAACTAAGAGGCCATTGGAAAATCGATTGCTGTTGCTTAACATCAATTGGAGCTTTGGCTAGGCGATCACCACATGAATATGAACATTCAATAAAGTTTTTAATTTGCCACCAAAAAGTTACTGAAGAAAATGTGAATATCACACCAACATGAATGTGATCAATGTGGCAACTTGTCTGGAACACTTTATGCCATTAGCACGGACACAGCAAAACTGGACTTGATAATAGCATTTATTTGGATAATCAGAGTTGCATTGATTCAACTAAAAGTGTACTGAACTGAATTCCGTAGTTTAATCACATACCCTTTCCCACTATAAACTTTTCATTTTTAAGCATTTTACTTAATGTCCACTGACAACTCCCTTCCCCCCTTAACGTCCAACTGATGATAAGTGGCAGCAAATCAATTTTCCAATGGCCCCTAACTAAGCAACTGTTCATGAGAAGATTTCTTGCATTTTGAGTTCTTTATTTCAGCTCAAAAGGTCAACATTTTTATTAACCAGAAGTACTTTTAAAGCCTTTTTAGTCAGTCTGTTTAGGAATTCAAATGCTCAATTTCTGACATCTTAGCAGTTTGAAAGTGTCAACCAGAGAAAACATTAATGTATCATTGACTCTGAGCTGCCCATATATACTTGTATTATTAGAAATGGAGACGTTCCTCAAATTCACTCTCTCGAATATCTAGAAAGTTAGTACAACAAATTTCATCAAAGACATTTGTAAAGAAACTTTACAAATATTTCTGATCAATAAATAATAAAAATATTTGTGTTGTAAATACTAAGTAAAGATTTTAAAATGCCAGAAATATTAACAAGAAGTGAAGAACAGTTGTTTTAATATTTCTACTACTCGAGTTCACTGCAGTTTGTATTAACTCCGAAATATAGCCTTGGCTCCCTTTATAGAAGAATACTTACCTTCCTTGGCGGCAGTATAAATAGTTCCAGGTAGCTTTGGGTGAGCTGTGGCTGTTTTTGCAGCTATAACGATATTTGCCCCATCTCGTGCAGCTTTCACTGCAATCGCTTTTCCTATTCCACGACTTGCACCTGTGATAAATATTGTCTTTCCGGCCAACTTTCTATAATTTCCCAAAAGAAACCAATTTGTCACAATCGGGTAACTGATATATAAAGCGCAAAAGCCACAAAACATACCCTGTGTTCAACATTTTGTTCTTCCTTCCTTAGCTAGCTTTTCTTCTTCAAACACAAGAATGCCGCACTAGACTTTGCCCCTCTCGTCCGCCATTATAGTTGAGCACGCGATTCATCAGCGGTTTCTACCACCACATACTTCATGTATGTTTCATCCTGGTTTCATCCTGTTTCACTACCCATACGTTAGCCTGCTCGCAGACGATTATTTTCCTTCACTTATTTCCTTCTCTCCCGAGGGAGAGCTCTTCTCGCTGCGAAGGCAAATAAGCGTCTGCGGGCAGGCTATCCGATCGTAGCCGATAAGTCCGCTGCTTATCTCAGTCTTGTTCGGCCAACTTTGTCGTACGCAAGTTCAGCCTGGGACCCCTACACATCGCGCAACATCAACAAATTGGCGATGATCCAGAGACGGGCAGTGCGCTTTGTGTGTAACCGCTATTCGCGCCGCGACTCCGTGACAGCTCTCCAGAAAGATCTAAATTGGCCTTCACTGACTATTCTAAGAGAGAGGGACCGTCTATGTACCATGTACAAAATACTCAACAACTCTGTAGCTATCAATCCGCAAAGTTACCTCTCATTGTCTACCTCAGTTACTAGACGCCGAAATAACTTAAGACTCAATGTTTTATTCGCCCTCTGTAAACAGTTTCAAATACTCCTTTTTCCTAGAACTGTTATCGACTGGAATAACCTTCCTAACTCAGTTGTAAACACCAAATCCCTGTCCTTATTTAACGTCACTGTAATGAATCATCTTTATTCTTCAAATGTTTAATTTATCGAATTTATTTACATTTTCATGCAATTTTTCCTATATATTTATTTAAGTACCGCCTAAGTGTAATGCAACCCAGCTCTAACTGAGTATTAAAGAGAAACAGAAACAGAAACAGAAACAGAAACAAAAAGCCTGACCTTAGCCTGCGTGCAGCCGGCCGCGAAGAACAGGGGTTTAGTTTCTTTGCATCGCAGGCTAAGACTAGCGTTGCTGGTCGAAATATTGCCATTAAACCTGCCCTGAAAGTGATGTTGTTGTGATAGCCCTGCATCCAAAATTGTTTATGACTCTCTATACTAAACCTCTCTAAAGTCCTCTTCAACTGCAATGGAATTAATAAATGATACAAATTCTTGCGTGTATACAATAACTATATATCCAGAAAAGTTATCGCTTTGTTTGCTTTAATACAATCCGTTGTTGGCGATTTACTTTTCGTCCACGTTGTGACCAAAAATGAGCCAAGGTCATCTATAATAAATTAGTTAATTATGCCACTTATTTGCAATTAGAGTTAACTAAATGATCAATTAATTGCCATCATTAGTTGTTGTAATTCTCTGTACACATGCAATGTTTTTGGCCTTTTAAAAATTGTGAGGTGGTTGATGCAAACCCCGCCCCTCCCCTCCCACCCCGGCCTCCCGAGAGGGAGAAGAATTCCAAGAAGTGGAAAACACTACTGACCTAAGACAGAGGGCTCAATTTGTTTGCTTCTTTGTACAAAATGAAAGACAAAGCTGGAACCAACATTTGTTTGTACTTGCCCACCATTATCCCGCAGTGCCAGAAAATCAGTTTTGAAAATTCTTCGCAGAGAACGCATGTTCGAGCCCAATTTCCAGTTCGAGTTTGGCTTTCTAGATACTGACACAGTACGTCTAGCGAGAGAGTGGGAAAATAGAGTCGTACGTTTCCCTCCCAGCCGCCTCGCCGCTTCCAACACCGATTGGGTGGGTGGATAGAAAAATTTCGAAAATAAATTGCAACTAATGCAAAATCAAAACCAGCGAAAAGGCAATTTGTACGCACGTCGCTATAAAGGGAAAATAAGATCAGCAGCGGAAACAGGAAAAATAGTTAACAGAATTGTGACAGAAACAAGTAATGTTTACGCAAATCATTCTGCCACTCCACCCCATGGCGCACAGTCAGGTCAAATCCTCGGCCGTCTTGCAGCCCTTAGTATATCAAGCATGTACTTGAAGTTTATGATCAGTTATCAGTAAAGTACACATCTCAGTACATCTACATCTACTCTTCCAACTTTTAAAACAAAATCTAAACTTAAATATAATACCGTTGTACATATCGTTGTACAAATCATAAAAATACATTTAAATAGTTAGCTAATTGAATTTTAAAACGTTCAAGGGTAGTGGCAGTTACGATTTCTTCGTCTTTATCGGTTTTCTGGACTCTATATGACATATGACTATACCGAGGTTTTTCTTTCACTGAACATTGGGTTGCAAGTGTCGTTAGGTTATGCGAACATTTGTATAAGGAGAGCCTGACTACTTTTCTTCGTGATTCGAGAGTTTCCCATTGGAGTTCCTTTAACATTTCTGTGACACTTGTATAAGGGCTGTAATTCTTTGAGCAAAAACGTGCTGCCTTCCTCTGCACTTTTCCAATTTTTCAATATCTTTCTTGTAGTAGGGATCCCACAGTGAACTTGCATATTCGAGAGTTGGTCGGACTAGTGATTTACAGGCTGCTTCCCTCACTGATTTGGGACAGTTATATATGGGTTGCTATATACACTAACAAGTAAAGTATATGTACCTTACATGAAATTTTTTCGACAACTTAATCACGTGATTTTAGATGGCTATTTATCGCGACACTTTTAATTTCACGATTTTTCAAAAATTACAAAAACCGAGCTGAGTTATTTTGTTTTCACTATTTCATCAAAATTCTTCGTCAAAACACGTTTCAGGTAAAGAGAGCTATAGCAAAAGGCAGATTCTTCTGAGTTTAATAGTTGTAACTCAGTAAATACAAAACACATATGAAACTACAGCCGAACTGTAACGTACGTCATTGTAACTTGGTACAAGATGGAGTCATCCGCAGGAATATTAATATGAAACTACAGCCAAACTGTAACGTTGTGCAACTGTAACTTGGTACAAGATGGAGTAATCCGCAAGAATACTAATTTGAAACTACAGCCGGACTGTAAAGCACGTAACTGTAACTTGGTACAAGATGGAGTCATCTGTATAGGAATATTAACATGAAAATAACAACTACGAGAAACCTTGAAACTGAACTTGCACAAAATTAACTCAATATTCGTTTTGACAAAAGCCTGCAGTGTTAACGTGGAATTTCCAAATTTTCGTGTCTTTATTTCAAATGGCGAAAAAATGCGAAAATTTGATGTCGTGAAAATTCCACGTAATAAGGTATATTCAACAACATGCACGAACAAGGCTTTAGCCAACTGTAGTGGGTAGGGCGGAAAAATCTCTCCTGGCCTTTTGCATACGAGCTCTTTTGGTGGAAAAGAGCAAAATATCAAATACGAAAATTTTCTTGTGAACAGTATTCAAAGATATAAGGCCCTGTTCTTTTGGAGAGGTGATATTTGATCAGTAGAGAAACGAACATTTTTGTAAATATCTCCGAGTGGTTTTACAATGACTTGACAAGATTTTGTCGCGACCTTTGTATAACGGTACAACGAAAAAAATATAATTTAAAAAAGTAGCCTTGGGGTTTGGCCGCCATGCCATTGTAGTATGAAGAAATATCAAGTTCAGTATACGTCGGCAAGTTCATATATTTACGTGAGCTTGTAGGATTCAACTTGCATAGAACACGTCTAGAGTCTCGAACATTGTGACGTCATCGGGGGCGGGGTTTGGCAAGAGCTTCATGAATCCTTGTTTGCCTGTTAACCAGTAGGTAGTCACCAGGCCTCGTCGCTGTAGAAACAAGCAAATACGATTGTTAACCAATCAACGCCAATCTGCCACATTTTTAAATTTTAATCTTGTAATTTCTTGCAAACTAAGATATACTAACACAGGTAGCCCAAGATACCCGACTAGGGATGCAAACTAAGATCGTACTAGCACAGGTAGCCCAAGATACGAGACTAAGATGCAAACTAAGATCGCACTAACACAGGTAACCCAAGATACGAGACTAAGATGCAAAC
>JANVCK010229524.1:0-10296 GCA_026546655.1 Epizoanthus illoricatus | reverse complement strand
CAGGAACAACCGCGTTTCAACCAAAAATGGTTGGAAAAGTGTTCTATTGAGACCCCTCAACCAAACCAACCAAAACCAGTTTAGGTTCAAACGGTTGATCCCAATAGAACACGATCTAAGATTAGGTATTTACAAATTACACACATTTTCTGTTCATAAACTTTCTATTTTATATGACTGGATATGAATGTTTAATATTGGTGTTATCCGGCACCGTACATTTATAGACTAGATATAAGTTAAGACTGAACTGACAAAGTTTGATTAATTATTCAATACTCGACTTGTGAGTTCTTCCTTATAGTTGGTTTCCTTCCCTTCATTATTATATGATTCACATAGACTAAAAGGAGATTCTCAGAAGTGGCCTAGAAAATTTAAAACGTAGCACACCCCCCACATACTCGGTCTGATACCATAAAACGATAGTACCATACCAGTAGAACATTTTAAGGCATGATGTACTGAAGGAATGATGGGACATCACTGTCAATGAGGTCATTTTAACATGGCAACTTAAAGATGCTTGATGTATTTTCCTACTGATTTTGTTGAAACTTTTACAATACGGTAGAAATGTCAGAACTCCCAGTGGACATATCTGATATGCAGATGCTTACTCCAGAAGTCCACAAGGAATTTAATGAAGGGTAATCATCCAGCAAGTAGGTCCAAACTACCCACGCTTTAGTCAAGTATAGACTAAGATTGTGCTTGAACAGCTAGAGCATCAATCTATGCAGCAAGACAGGATAGGGTCAAATTGGCATAACGCCGTGAACACTTCCGCACTGGACAGATGCTTTTATTATTACAAGCCATGACAGAGAGCAGGAATCACTTTTGCTATGAAACAACTGTGCCATATTGGAGGCAGTGGCACAGCTGGTACTCTTAAGGAGGTGTACAGTACTTACAAAGGATGAAGAGAGATGAACAGGATGTTCAGAAGCTTGTCAACATCATTACTAACAATGTGTCCATCCTGTTTGATCTTACTGAGGCCTCCTTTTCCCTACACCACTCGTAAACGCAAAGAACAAGACATTTATAAACTTGGCCCTGTAGCACCTAGTGGCATCAACAAACACT
The DNA here is from genome assembly GCA_026546655.1 of Epizoanthus illoricatus. Taxonomy (NCBI): domain Eukaryota; kingdom Metazoa; phylum Cnidaria; class Anthozoa; order Zoantharia; family Epizoanthidae; genus Epizoanthus; species Epizoanthus illoricatus. Next base: position 9,204 of record JANVCK010229524.1, on the reverse strand, counting down.
TCTCATTTACTTAATTATTTCAACAGATTTTTCCTTACCCACTTACATGTACATTTCGATAATTCGAACCAATGCATGGCGCAGCTTCAATTTCGATCCGCATACATTATCCAAACAATATAAACCCCAACTTCACCCACCATTCCCATCTTTTGCTCTAATGAAGGGCTCAAGCTCGAAATATCAGCTCAAATCTTCCACCATCACGGTAACAGAATAACATGTCAACATTCAGTTGATCAGTTCCATCAGTCCACAGACCAACCTGTTCCACTGAGAAATGTTGCTACTGGTGTCCCGATGTCCCTTTCTCTAGAAGACCATATAATCAATTCACAACAGATTGGAAAAGAGGAGGTGGAAAAGTTCACGTGTGAAAGATTAACAGCACCAGCTGAAGTTTCATTCTTGGGAGCAATAATGAGCAGAACTAATATAAAGACATTGCTGCCTTGTCTAAAAAGCAAAAAGTCCAGTGTTGTGACGAAAAGGTTGTTACCGTCAATGTTGAGCTATTGTTGTTTGAAAGGCTACTAATTGCAGCAAAACCTTGTGACATTGATCTCAAGATATCCTTAACTATGAAATGTCTGCTGTCCCTTTCGCTTTGACTCATGCTGATAGCTTTGTGAGAAAGATGGTGAAGAGTGCACTTATGGTTGAACTGGAAAGAAATACTCTGCTATAAAGACTACTTACTCAGTGAAAGTAACACGCCCACTGCTGTTATTTTTGATAGTATGATATTAAGACAAATGCTGGTGTTGTGTTCTGTTTACTGAGGGCATTACTCAACGTCTCAGACAGTAATTGTTGTGAACCGCATTCAGCAGTCTAGCTAAGACCTTCAAGTAGTGGAACCTTGTACTCCATATAAAACAGGAGGTTTTGCTAAAAGGTGACCAGCAGCCCAGCATTGCTAAAAGGCGGCCCAGCAAAACAACAAACATTGAAAAATTCAAAAAAGAAAAAAAAATGAAACGAATGTCAAAATTCTATTTTAGGAACTTAACCTACCTAGGACCTGTTCAGTTGAGTTCGCTACTGGCATTTGCCTACAGTGATCTCACTGCACTGACATGAAATGCCCTGAGCTTTCCTCTCCGTAAAAATTCAGTACAAAGTTGAATAAAATCCATATAAAGAAGAATATACAAAGTTTATCAGTTGACTCCTTCGAGTTTGTGTTTAAGAATCAGTATAATTCGTTCCTTCGACCTGCTTCGACTTTCCTGCCCAAAATAGCATGTCAAAAATCTCTACAGGATTTGAAGAACTTTCTAACCTTATTACAGAAATCACATCAATGGAATATATTTTTTATGAAAAGGAAATTAAAACATGTTAATAACAGATACAGAAAAGAACATCCCGGAAAAAAAAATAGAACATTAAAGGCAATGTTCAAATCCTGTACATCTGGGATTTCTGACATGCTATTTTTGGCAGGAAAGTTGAAGCCAGTATAAGGAATGAATTAAATTGATTCTTAAACACCAATTCAAAGGAGTCAGCTTCTAAACTTTAAATGTTCTTTATATGGATTTTTTTCAACTTTGTACTGATTTTACGAGAGGAAAGCTCAGGACATTTCATAACGTCAGTGCAGTGAGGTCAATGTAGGCAAAGGACAGTATATGTAGTGAATTCAACTGAACAGGGCCTAGGTAGGTTAAGTTACTAAAAATAAAATTTTGATCTTCGTTTTAAATTGTTTTTCTCCTTTTTGAGTTTTTCAATGTTCGCTGTTTTGCTGGGCTGTTGCCCGGGCTGCCTTTTAGCAATGCTGGGCTGTGGGCCACCTTCAAGCAAAACCTGTAAAACAGGTAGCTGAAAACCCCTGCGGGGAGTACCTATCTCTACATATGTATGCACCTTTAGTGAGCTTGCTGAGAAACACTATAACACAACAGAGATGCAAAAGCAACTGCAAAAGAGAAATTGTCTTCGATTGATACGATGTTCAATATTCGATTAAAGATAGTGGAAGAGCATAGTGGGGTTCAGTTAATGTCCATGAAATCAAGATTACTAGTGCACAAACACCTGTCCCAAAGCTGAATGGTGAAAGTATATCAGCAGTAAATGCAACAAAGCCAATCTGTCCAGTTCTCGTGTCAAACATGCATGGTGTGCTATACAGGTCAACAGCTAGTAATTGCAGGTGGTTTTGTTGTACAGTAGTATATCAAATTGCCGCGTAGATCGTGTGCCACAATTGTGCTAAGACTATGAAGTAACTGACACAAGAATGATTCTTCACTCTACATGGTTCTTCAAACAAAGAGAGAGAGTTGTGATACAGTCAACCAGATACCGATGTTGTGGTATCGGCTCTCCATGCCTTCAGTTCAATGTATTGTGAAGAGCTCTGTTTTAAAACTGTACCTTTTAGTACCAGTGCTAGTCTATACCAATCTGGTTCCTGAGAAGTTAGGAGTGCGTATTTGTGCTGCCCTTCCTGGGTGTGACACTATAAGTAGCTTGTTCCAGATAGGGCAGAAAAAAAGCTTGCAAAAAGAAAAAAGTAGCACAAGTGTTCAAGACCAAATCAGTCAGCTTGGAGCCCAAATACCACCCTCAAATCCGACAGTTGAAGCCTGTGAGGCAGGAATAACAACATACGATGTATAGTACTGAATGTTTTGCAAAGTCACAAGAGAAGCGAGAGTCTCCCACCAGTTAGTAGTTACCTTCATCATCATAATGGAAAAGCAAACTACTGGGCCTACATCTGAAAAGGCTCTGCTCATGCAATTCATGCGTTACAATCACCAGAAGGAAATAGTTGGATAAGAAAGAGAATGAGCTGCTCCGGGGCCTCTGTTGATGTCGAAGGAAACTGCACCTCATGGATTCGTAATGTAGCTGACAACATGGAGATGTATGAAATGTGGCTGTAAAAGGGACAATCTGTGTTCCTGCAAGGCGAATGGGCTGCCTTGTGCAGAAGCATGTGTACACACACTATTTACTTTACCAAGAAAGTAGTGAAAACGATTTTAGTGACAATGATGTATAAATGTGCTTGTTCAATGTTTTAAGTGATTTTTTCAAATTTGATTCTTTATTTGGTAATGCAATAGCGCAAATTCATTCTTACAGTCTGTGGTAAAATTAAGTCCTGTAGACGAACTTTGAAAGTAATGCCATAGCCTCTATTCTGTAATGCTCGTGATTAGCATTTGTTTCAAATGCATTTTGAAATGCAAATGTGCTATAGCTCTGTACGTCAAGCAATCCGACCGCAAAACAGACCATTGCGTCAACCAACAGTTGGTTTAATGTGCATGTAACAAAGCGAAATTCTTAGATTCTTGGCTGTCACGTGCCGACACAGTGCTCATGCGCCATGTAGCCTGGGTTCCAGACACATTCCTTTTCTGAGCATGAGGCGTCTGTAACCCAGGCCAGGCCAGGTGGATCGCTAAAATGATTTTTATGGCGTTAGTGTTTATATCAATTTATACATTTACAAGAACTATGTTATTCAAAAATGAAAATCGGTTGTGCCAAGTGCAGCTCTTGATTTGCTAAAAGGCTATTTAACTTTTCCAGAAGCAAATCGTCGTCCCTTTATTTTGCCGTTTTCTGCTGAGAAAAGGAAAAGTAGCAGGTCAAATCAAACTGAGTTTGGTTTAAATCCGGATGGCCCCCTATCCAATAAATATAAAAAAAACTCAGTTCGGAATCAAGTCAAACTGAGTTTGGTTTAAACCCACATGGCCTCCTTTCCAATAAACATAAACAAATTCCACTAGGAATTACAAGTAAGTCAAACTGAGTTCGGTTTAAATCCACACTGGCCTGTATCCAATAAATATAAACAAACTCCACAACTGAGTTCGTTTTAGATCCACAAGGTATCCTTTCCAATAAACATAAACAAACTCGACTAGGGATTAAGTAAAACTGAGTTCCATTTAAATCTACATGGGCCCGTATCCAATAAATATAAACAAACTCCACTTGGGATAAAGTCACCTGAGTTCGGTCGAGAGAAAGTCAATGTAAGTTTCATTAAATACACCTTCAAGATGTATTTGCATAAACTCTGTTGAAATGGTGTTTTTCGTCAGATTCGTTAGCGGGTCATGTAAGATTCATTTGCATAATCTCCACTGAAATAGCGATTTTTGTTGGATTCATTGGTGGGGCATGTAAAATTCATTTGCATAATCTTAATTGAAATAGCGATTTTCGTTAGATTCGCCAGTGGGGCCTGTAAGTATCATTTGCATAATCTCTGTTGAATCCGCAAAGTTATTACGAAATATTGTTGTATTCACTAACAAACCTTCAAGATTTATTTGCATAATCTCCGTTGAAATAGTGATTTACATTAGATTGACCAGCAGGCCAGTAAGTATCATTTACACAATGTTTGTTGAATCTACAAAGTCATTGTGACATATCGTAAAATTCGCTAACAAACCTTCAAGATTCATTTGTGTAATCTCTGCCGAATCCACAGAGCCATTACAAGCCATAATGATTTCTCGTCAGAGCCGCTAGCTGTTGAACAAGATATAATTAGCATAATCTCTGTTAGATCTACTAAAAGGCTATGCAAAATATGTTGAAATCGTTATTGCGTTCGATACTGGAGATAAGTGGTCAACAGACACAGTGAATAGCAGTACAAATGAACTACAAACACAAACAAGTGGAGATGGTCTCGAAGTGAGATGGCATATTAACAGTGACAAAATATTTTAAAATTTTGAAACACATGCATTTGGGTTGTGGTTCGCAGCCACTGCAGTTTGTAAAGCTTTGACAAATATTTATCACCATTGTTTATCACTTATTACAATCATACAAGCAATGAACGTACACCAACTGAGTTCGACCGTACTAACAACGAACATGTACACCAGCCGTAGTGCGCTTGTAGTACGGTGTAGTACTATGCTAGAGAACAAAGGCATATATGTACATGTGCTACACTTGCAGAACTTTTTCACAGTACTGTGCCTCTGCATGGTACTGTAGTTTGGTGCCACTACCCATGTAATGGAATCTAAGTTTTGTGCATACATTCTTCATGCATTTACCAGTTTGTAAGGGCTGTATTATTAGATTTCTTTGTTTGTAGTTAATGAATTTATAACAGTTATTTAGTCTGTTCGATTAACAGTTTTGAACTGCTAAAGTTGAATTAAAGTATTTAAAAATAATACATTTGCTTTGCCGTATTTCTCAGGCGGAAGGTACAACTGTGGCAACAGAATATTCATTACCTGGGCAACTATTTGGACCAAATGTACGAATAGTTGGAGCAGATGGTAAGTGTACACGTAAAATGCATGATTAGACATATTAGTTTGCAACATTTCGTGTAGTGTTGGGCATTGTTAGCAAGAGAGACTTCATTGAGTTTTCTTCAACTTTGTTTGTCATGCACAACCAAATATTCAGAGTTAAGCAACATTTCATACACAATCTTCACGAGTTTACACTTGAAGTTTCAAGCAGCATTTGGACTAAATTTTCTTATGGAAGCAATTTATCCAAATTTTAAAATAAACACGTCCATGCAAGTTCTATTCTGAGTGACCGTCAATGAAATCAACATTGATGGCTTAATTCGATTGAGAAGTTATTTTTGCAAAGATTCCCTTTCCTCAAGAGCACTGATTGCTACTTTTCATCAAAAGTTCGAAATTGGTATTCATCGATGTAATCTATCTTCGTTCAGGCATACATGTATTTTCCACTTTCCATTGGTTCCTAATCTGGAAGCATTCAAGTTGCCATTTGTGTAATCAACTCTAAAGTAGTCAATGCAATAAACAAATATTAACATGTTTCCGATTCAAGTTTACGCATAAATACTGTAAAGACCTAAATAATTAAACAGTAAGAGTCGTTTTCTGTGTCTTTGTTCTCTGTTATGTTGGGAGAACATGAGCAAAACTTGAATACTACAGGCTGAAGGTGAGTGATTTTTAAGTTTTGCAAGTGTTCTCCCAACATCCCAAGTGTTTATAACGGAGAACAAAGACATCAATATTTCTCTGACTCTGGTTGATGTTGCTTTCCATATTGGTGTGGCTCACTTGAGTGGTTTAACCTGACTGTGCCACAGCTGCTTGACTGCCTAGAGATAAAATATCACTGCACTGTTGGAGACTGATAGAACTTGGCCAGTTGTTGTAGCTTCTCAGACTTTGGACTGAGATCGCCATTATGTGGTGATTTGGCAGTCCTGCTTCAGACTACAATGTTATGGCTGTGGCCTTGGTACAGTGGTTGGTGTAGACTTGACAGACCAGCATTTAAGCTTATTAACTCGTTAACACTGAGGGGTCGGTTGTCATACCAAACTTTGTCTTTGGGATGCCATTTTCGTTTTAGGTACTGGAAAAGTGCTTCGCAGTTGCGGTTGAACATCAACAGGTACTTTTGTAGACTTGCATAGCTGTCAGTGGTAGAAGATGTTTCGTTCATTCGGCCAAGTTTTTTAAAGCTTTGGATGTCGGCAATACCGCCCAGGTGGTTTTTGGAATATTCTTTGTGAGACATAGTGGCAAAGCGATGGCCATTGGCATCCATTTCAAAGATGAAGCTGGTTTTCTTCAGACTACGTTAGCCTTCTCTTCCTCTGTGGCACCAGTAGAGGTTGATATGGAACCACACATTCCTTTGGAGGCTGAGAGGACTGGACAGTAAAATTTCAATTTTGTTAGGTCTTCTTTCTGTATGACCGGCTTGTGGTCGACATTTTCTTTTCCTTTGTTTTATAACAGCATTCAGCCTCTGGTTAGAGCATGTAAATTCTGGGCTTTTCGAAATCTTTATACCTCAGTTGTGAGGGGGCAAGTCTAGATGCCTCTCTACTGCATACTGAAGTGCCAGAAGTGTTGAACAGCTGTAACTTTCTCCATTTTGGTTGCTTACTTCGTCATAGAATTGCATCAACATCTTGTCTGAAGCTCAGAGTTGGTCATCTCCACCAGTTTTATCACCTCGGCCTCAGGTCCTCTCTTCTGTTGCCATTCTGGAAGTAAAAAAATTGAAATGAATGGCCTCTGTGGCCTTGCTACATTTCCACGTACATTTAAATTAGTTTTCTAAGCAATTTCATTGTTGAAATTTAATAGGAATTTTCGAAGAGATGGATTATAAACAAACTATGTGACTCCCCGGCATGACTTGACTAGCAGGAATATGTGACTTATGAAGTATGCACCATTTAAACTTTGGCTAAGTTTAAAACTACTCATTGTGCAGTTTTTGTAAATAGTATTTAATGAACGCCTTCTTAGCTGACACTTTTAATTATTCTTACTTTCTAAAACAGAAATGCTGCACTTTGTTGAATACTTTGTTCGATTTGACTGTGCTTGTGCCATTGCGAATCAGCTGTGTCTTCTGATAAAAAAAAACATAATTTGCAAGAACGCCTTTGTTTGCCATTGGGTGGTATTGAAACAATCTAGTTATAGAAACATACCTGTTATAGCTGGGACCGATCAGGGGCTGTTGAATATAGAATTCTGGTGAATTACATATTGTTCTTGAATTTTTATTGGGCATCCGGCGTGACATTTCTTTGAATTGATACTCCTGTGATCGTGAGATCTGTTTGTTTAAAAAATATATACGAATGACTTGCGACTATAATAATAATGTGAGTGGATAGTGTGAAGTCGAACTGCAATTGGTCACGATTGCGTACATCTTAGCTTGTTGTCATGGTGAAAGAAAATGAGAAACTTATTTACATTTGTGAGTAAATCACCATTTGAACTCATCTTTATTTTGTCTTTTGTTATTTTGTCTTTTATGATTTTTTTATTCTGAGTGATTTGGAGGAAAAGAAATGATTTTGAGATGGGAATGACCGTAAACTTGCCCACCGTCTTGATTCGACAAAACGTCCGCACAATCTACCCTGACCTCAAACACTAATTTTCCTTTGTCACCCAAGTATTTCATTCATTTGGAGCTGTGCCTGTACGTGGCTAACATATTGATAAAAATCACGCAAATGAAATTGCAAATTAAATGAAGGAATTATTTCTGTTGAGAACAACACTGCAACCGCAAGTAAGCTATAAACCAAGATATAATTATATAAGCTATAAAGTAAGATATTCAATTGTTTTTATGTTTACATGTCGCAAAATGTCAATTGTCATGACCTTGTATAAAATGAGACATGTGCATGTCTTGTCGCCACAAAGTCTGGTAGTTAACACCAAATGCATGTGGCCGTTTCTTTGATTGGACAAGCTCAAAGAAATGTATGTCCTTTGTGTTTTGCAGTTTTTACAGGCTATCAAAGCTCAAACCACAGTAAAACTTTCAATTCAAAACAAACATTGTCATGTGACAAACATATGATTTCGATCAAAATGTTAGTCACCTGAATTTATGACCTTTGTATTATAAGTTGAGGTGGACACAGATTTTTCTTTGAATCATTACGAAATCAAAAGATTATCATGGCTTATTTATACGGCACGTACTAAAACATAAGGCACGGCGCGAGGCCGACCATTTGATCTCCGGGGAATATTGTACTTGCATTGGCCTGCATTGTACTTGAATTCATCCAGTCCCAGAAATGCAGTTTCGGTGACTATATTTTAAAAGGCCAAAAAACAAAACAGGAGAAAACAAATACGCATACAGTATGGTCCGGGAATTTTCCATTTGAAGATGATCACATCGGCATGTCATCACTTGAACTGATAATCATTGCATCCTACTTAGTTTTGTACTAATTTTGCTGTCAGAATAGCCACACATGTAGAGAACTGTTTTGTATGAAAATACCTTGCATTCATATTGGAACAGAACTCCCGCGATAACCGTGACACTCCGGACGTAACTAGTGATGTTGAGGATTAAAGAATGAAAAGAATTACACCTTATCTACTGTCGTGGCCGTTCGGTGAGCACGAGTCTAGAAGCCGACAAACACTTTCAATTTTTGGTCATAATTATTCACACTGTACGGAGAAACTGATCAAATGAGCGCACTTTGAGGCTTAAATTCTAGTTCAAAATAAGTCTGACTGTCTTTGTCTGAGGCTAATAATCAGAGTTCAAACGAACACCAACATGCCTACCCCCACCCCTCCCCCCTCTACTACGAATGTCAGGACAAAAAATCACCACCCCCACCCCTGAGTCGAAGTCCAACGTCCAAAGTCCAGTCCAGTCCAGAGACCAGTCCAAAGTCCAGTCCAG
>JANVCK010229523.1:0-18140 GCA_026546655.1 Epizoanthus illoricatus | reverse complement strand
TAGTTAGTCTGTTGTTGACAGTGAGTCTATTTGTTGTTAGCAGTGGCAGTATTCACACTAGAGATGGATAGGCTATTTATGGTAAATTTAGTATTAGATTTTTTGCTAGTAAAGCTTGGAATTCTTTACCCTTAGAGATTATAAACAGTGCCTCCATATCAGTGTTCTGTAAAAAGCTAAAAAAGTTCCTTCTTTCTTGCTAATATTTATCTGCAGTAAGGGAAATTTTATATGTATTCTCTTTGCTGTATAGTTCCTGTAATAATCAATAGCTATGTTTGTCTATATGATTTTACTTCGCTTTGTAATAATGTAACAACCAATATTTATATTAAGATTAGATTGTGATTCATTCTGTATCTCTCTCAGCATGTATCCTAGTTTATTTATTAATTTATTTAGTGAAATTTGGCTTACCAGCACTCCTTATCCTCCATGGGCTGTTACTGGTAGTCCACCACAGTTATTCCGATAATACTTCTAGATTATTTTATTCTGCACCATATTATGTGGAATTAAATGAACCATGAACCATGTCTTGTTTGCCACCGACTAAGTTGTGGTTTTTGTAGCTTGTGTCTGTACATACATTAAGGCAATTTGACTGAACTAGGTTTTGTTATTACCATCAGGAACAACAGGAGAACTACAATTTGATATTGTCAACCCTTGATACCGTGTATGACAAACTCAGACATGGTAAGGATTTTTTGATCTCTTGAACTATATTTGATCATTGTGTGTCTACAGAAGTACATGTACATTGGGCACATGTGTCATTACAAATTAATTTTGCAAATTACGTTATGTTCATCATTAAAGCTAAAATCCGTTTGATATTTAGAAGGTTAATTGTTTATTGAGCATGCACACAATGACCTATTTACTTGATTGACAGGTGTCAAATTGTGTGATGTGTACAATGCCGCATTGGAGCATGTGACCAAAGAAAAACCAGATCTTAAGGATAACTTTGTAAAAAATATTGGGTAAGAGAAGCTTTCTACTTAGTTGCTGTGGCTGTAGTTGTGGTTAGTGGTAGCATTAGTACATTGAGTGGTACTTCAGAATACACACCTTGTCCGTAGTGAAGCTGTCAGGAGTAGTACATGTATGTAGTTCTTGTTGTTCACATTTTTAATTCATGTTGATTCTACTGGCCAGATTTAGTTTAGGAAAACTGGTTTACTACATACAAGTACATTGTTTTATTGCAGATTTGCAATGGGAATTGAATTTAGGGAGGGTTCTCTTCTTATCAGTCCCAAGAACTCGCATGTAGCAAGGAAAGGTAAGTCTCAGACCTGTTGGGGGGGATACTTAACCAATGTTTAGGTGGCCCACCACCTCAGATAGGCCAGGCAAAGTTACATTAAATCGAGGTTAGTCAGTCCAGGATTGGAGGGTTTTCTTGTAAAATGTTGGTATTTTCAATTTGTGTTTGCACAGATGTTGTAATGACAACAGCCACAAAATGAAAAGTAAGTTAATTTAGGCATCGTCGAGCTAGCTGGTGTGACAGAGGAGTGACTAACCTCAACCTCATGCGATAGTGGCCATATTCAGGTTAGGTTATGGTATTTGTTTTTAAATTAATAGATATTTATATCCGTTTTCTCTAGGCATGGTGTTTAATGTGAGTGTTGGGCTATCGGGGTTGACGACCAAATCAGACAGTGGCAAAATGAAAGATTATGCCTTATTTGTTGGTGACACTGTACAAGTGAATGAGGTGAGAAGTGGGGATGGAGGGGGGAGGGGTAGGGGGCTAGGAGTTTTATGAATGGACAAGCTGGTCTGGCAGTGATATAAGTTTTTTTCCATCAACTTTGGGGGCATTTCTGGATTTTCAGGTCATGAATTTACATAAACATAGTCATGGAAAGTCATGGAAAAGTCATGGAATTTTAGAGAACAGAAAGTGTACAAACCCTAATAAAATATGATTCACTTGATTGGTATATGTTATACAAATGATTGGAAATGCATATAATTTAAAATTTCAGTGAGGTAAAGTCAGTTGCTTGCTTACCACTTTTTGAGAAACGATAAAAACTTAGAAAAATTGAACAGAGCTAACAACTTTGGAAAACATGTGCAATGTCTTTTTCATTAAAAATAGTTGCCAAAAATTTCATAAGTTTTTGAAAAAGTGAAATAAATTATTTGTCTGTGTGTTTGGTGGGGGGTGGGGTTGGTTTGACCCCCTTGCCTGTTTAAGACTTAAGAGATAACAAGCAGATCAGTCATTGCAATTGCAATTGGAACGGTTATTGGTGACACCCAAGAGGTTTCAATTTCACTTGCTCAGTTCTTGATATACATTCCTCTGTGTAGTCAGCTTTTAACTGGCATAAAAATAATGTTGGAATCTATTCTACTGTCGTGATGCAATCAGTTACTTCTCTAGTTACTGCAAATGATGTTGTTGTATAGTAAGCAAAAATTAAGGACTATAAGATTGGGCGAATATGGATTACAGCTACGGTAGTGTGTGGTCAGGGACCTGGATTGAGGTATACACTGTACTGCACGTGCTTGTCACTGCTTGAGTTTTGTTCTCCATAGTCCACCATTCACCATGGGGAGAATTCAAGCTTTTTCAGGTAGTCAGGACTGCGTATTAAAGTATTTTTTTGTCACGTCCAGCCATAGTTCATAGTTGGTACTCGCCCTATCTTAAAGTCTATTAAATTGTATACACTGGTTATTAATAATTTTCTAGGGTTCAGCTGCATCGTTATTAACTCCTGCTAAGAAAAAGATCAATAACATTGGAATATTCCTAAAGGTGAGTACTACAGGGTTGTATGGGTCATGGAAAATCTGGGAAGTTATGGAATTTTGGAATTTCATTTTCCAGGCCTGGAAAATCATGGAATTTTAGTTTGAGTCATGGAAAGTCAAAGTTCAGTGTACAAAAGTACTTGCATGTCTGATCAGATGCAGTTTCTGTGTATAAAATATTCAAACTTTGAGTTTACATAGTTCTTGAGAACCAATATTAATAGGCAAATATTGTGTAAGTAAATTCTTTGTTTCTCAAAGTACTTAGCACTAGTTTCCTTGTTTAATTAGGTTACTTGCTTACACACTGGAAAATATCACAAACCAAGAAGAATTTTTGCCAATTTCGAAAAATGCAGGTGAACGTTAGGTCATGGAAAATGTAAAAGGTCATGGAGAATACATAATTATGGAAAGTCATGGAATTTCGAAAGCCCTAAAGAGTATGAACCCTGTTAACTTGCCCAAGACCTTAGTTTTATGTTGGTAACCAATAACAGTTCTAGGAAGTGACAAACCTGGGGCTGACTGGACCAATGGTTTAATGTCACCTGTCCGTGGACTGTGAAGCAAACAAAAATCAACCAAATTCAATAGAGATCCTCACCAAGTGTTTAATCTAGGACCTCCTGATTAGCAGTTACAGATCTTATCGACTGCACCATTCACACTTGTACTGACACAGCTGGTGCTTAGGTTAGATTATACATAGAATACTGCAATCTACAAAAGGCAGGGATAGGCCACACCCTAAACTTTGACTGCATTTTAGGGAAGAAATACCCATGAGCTATAGTGCTTGTACCTGTGTACAAGTTACAATCCCAACTTTTATCCTGATTTTCTTCGAAGAAAGTGTGGCCTATCTGGGCTTTTACGTAATTTACAGTTTACATGACTGTAATGACAGAAGTGTGTTTGTAAAGGAGAGTGTTTGTTCTCCCATGGGTCTTAGAATTATGTTTTATTCCTAGGATGAAGAAGATGAAGAGGAGGAGGAAAAAGAGAATGGAGAGGTAACAACAAGTAATTGGTATTTTATGTTTTGATGAAAAAATAATAAGCAATCAACATGACAGCTAAATATAGGAACTGTATGGGTTAAATAAATACATGTATGTAGAATTTGTCTCCGTATTACAGTTGTTTGTTTGTGACATTTGCTGCAAGTGGCAGTGATAGTGGAGGCAGTAGGACTCACGGTCCCTTCTAGTCCTGGCTCCCACGGTCAGAAACTTACATATCAGCAGAGAGCAGGTGACAGACCATTAAACACCAGCATTAACATTAGTTGGTAGTTGTCTGAATGGACAGTGATGGGATGCTGAAATACTCTAAGTAATTCTTCCTCTAAGCACTCCCCAAGAGCAAACATCTCTCCATCAAGACATGGATAGTGTACATGTAAGAGTTCATAGGAATTTAAAGGTGCTGTGATGTCAGGATTGGTTGCCATGAAAACAAAGAGTTCAAACCCTCCACAATTTGAACTTCTAAAAGTTTAAGCATGTAAGAATTAATGTTTAATTGCATTTTGATTGTTAGTATTACCTTAATTTTTGAAAATATACCTCCCTTTACCTCGTGCTGGTTGTACCTTGTCAGTGACTTATCAGCAAGAAAGGGAGGAAGAGCAAGATGTGGGTGTGAAATCCCAGGTCTATCTAATCATAGACTGATCTGCTCGAGTTACACCCAACATTGCTTGTTGCTGTTACATGCAGGGCAGTGTCTGCTTACAAAAGTGTCTTAATTTAAACCTATTAAGCAACCAGCTATTAAGTGGCCACCTTCCATTTAGTGACCAGTTGTCAAAGGTCTGAATATATTATTGGTATGTTACTGTAAACTCTACCTGTATTAATTGGCTGCAGCCACCTTTGTGCCACCCCAATGAGTGATAGGTGCATTACACACTGAGTACAAATTACAGTGATATATTGCCCTTTACTGATTGGAGGATGTATTTCAAACGTTTCTGCAAGTTTTTAAAGGGCAGCCCTATTTTCAAATAGCCTAACAACTTTACAGTATATTGCGTATGTTGTTGCATATAAAGTATGGTAGATTTCATATTATTTCGCCAGTGAATATCTGACAGCACTTAACATTATTTGTTTCACAGGCAGAACAGGAGGACCTTCTCCTTGCAAGGGAAGGAAAGAATGCACTCCTGGAGAACAGAACAAGGGTAATAAATGTATCTGTTACACATGTACATGTGTTCATTTGCTGCATGACTCTTCCCTTCCTCATTGTATTTTTGTGTGTTGGTCTGCATTCCTTTCTTTGTGTGCCTTACTGGTTTAGTCTTTCTTTCATGTTCTTAGGTCTGTGCGTGCATGTGTGTCTGCCTGTGTGCCCTTACTTGTCTGCCTATTCACTGATTGCACAAATCCTGCAATGCATATCATTTTTGGGAACTTCCTGTCCACGAAACAATGCACAACTGGATTTATGTAATTGGCTGCTATTGTTTAGTGGATCGTGAGAAACCGGAAGTTCACCAAAACAAGATGCATTATGGGATTGTGTGAAATGCGAATATTGCTATCAGTATCCAGTTTATTACTTTGATACTTTCTGATTAATTGCAGTGTATACATGAAGAATAATATATTTTGCTTTTTCCATCTGTCTACCTTTGTGTCTGCCTGCCAGCTTGCCCTGGCACCTGTCTGTCTGTCTGTCTGCCTATCTGCTTGTTTGTCTGTCAGTCTGTTTGTCTACTGATAGTTTTTAAAATCTACTTGTCAGTCTTGATTTTCAATTAACAACTGAACTTATATCCCAGCTTGTATTGGTCTCATAATATGTGAGTTATCTCCTGTGTACAGTTGCTGCTTTATATCACCATGTACATGTATATAACACATACTTTAGTAATGTTGTACATGTACATGTAAACTTTATGTTTTATATGTAGTCACCCGTTTTCTCTGTTTATTCTGCAGACGGAATTTACATCAGATGATAAGAGGAAAGTCCATCAACAGGAATTGAAGGAACAACTTCATGAGGAGGCCAGAGTGAGATAATTGTTTGCTAAGATCATTTGATTGTTAAGTGATGTTTCATGACAAGAGTTTGGAGTACTTGTAGATGTTTGCTAACTTGTTCAGTTTTGATGGCAGGTTATGTTTTATTTGTTTCTAATTTTTAGTTTATATTTCGTCATGTACCATAACTGACTGATTTGCCAAAACAAAATAACTTATATTACTTAGCATATACCAAGTCAGTGAAAGTGCTTTTCGTGTGCACTGATTGGCTACTCAAACTACGATTGTCCAGCACTAGCTGTTCACCTTCTAGCAACTGGACACAAAATGATATAGGCAAGAATTACAAGCTTTTCACTTTTTGACAGAAGGTAAAGTTACTTCTCTTCACCCAGGTGTATAAATGGGTACTTAGCACATTGTTGGGGAACAAACCTGACAAAATGCTGGGTAAACTTGAGATGGACTAGTTAGCATCCCATCAAGGGAGGGCAGTAGTAATGCCCCTGGTCACTTCATGCTAAAGAAACCTGAGTTAAGTGCTGGCTCTGAGGGTCATTTTCGCTTCTTCAGTCCTTGACTGGAGCAGGCTTACTTTACTTTTATTTAACTGGTTTGTACCTCTAGTCAATGCTTTTAATTACTTTTAATTAATTATAATGGCTGACAAATGACAAAATAAACACAGCCTAGAAATTTTCAGACTTAAATTTATTGCCAGAAACGACATGAACTGCAAATTTAAGATTGATATTACATGCCACAAAGAAATATTTAAATTGTGCCCTGGATTGAGTTGACAAGAGATGCTGAAATTTTTTGTTTAAATTATTGCAGCGGCGCCTGCTGGAATCAAAAGGGGAAAGTGTAAAAACACCAAAGTGAGTAAAACTATATATTTTACTTAGAAGTGTGAACACATGTAGCAAGTGATGTTACCTTAAGAAGAATGTGTAAGAATGGTCCTCTCCGTACATGTAATTTGATTGGCCCTCCCTACATGTACATACCCATCTTTCATCATTAAATTTAATAAAATACTTTCTCAAATTCATTAATTATTCATGATCATTTTAGCCAACCAGTGCACAGGATTTGGTCATGTGCATGAACTTTGATACCCAAGGAAACACTGGATCAAGGTCTTTGGGGATCTTAATTGATCTCAGATCAAACACTGATCAAGACTCTGCCCAACAACCAATTAGAAACCATGCATTGCGATATAATTGCAATAAAAATCATTTTTTGATGTCACAAACTACCTGAGTACTTTTAACTTTACAGTTTTTTCAGTGTCTCCAAATAGATGTGTTTTTGTGCTACAAACATGTACATGTACAATCATGTAATACTGTATATGATACCTAACCATGTTTCCCTAGAATTAAAGCATCAAATCTTGCATACAAACATACTTCATTATTACCAACAAGTACTCCCCTAATGTCAGTGCCCCTAGGTGAATGTGTTTTTGTGCTACATACATGTACATGTATTATCTAACCATGTGTATTTATTGTGTACCCAGAGTTAAAGCATCAAATGTTGCATACAAACATGCCTCATTGTTGCCCAAAGAGAATGAAGTAAGAGACCTCAGAATTTATGTTGGTAAGAGACTTTTATTTGGATTCAAGGTTTGGTGATAACTGATAAGGTGTTCAAATATTGGCTGACTTTGGTAAAATCAGGGTTTGTACAGGGTTAATACGGGTCCTCAAAACCATGACAGTCCTTAAATTTTCTTTTCTGAAATTTAAGTACTCAAAATTCCATGAATTTTTTAAAACCTTCCAAAGTTTATGAAAAAAGTCCTTAGATTTTATTTTTCTGATGTCTGTCAAAGAAACTGGTATTTATTCCTTAATGAATGCAAGTTTTTTGGGAATAAGTGTTTTTGGGAATTGTGTGCCATGGGTCCTTAAAAATGTCTTAATGATACTATGAAAAGTCCACAAAAAGTCCTTAAAATTTATATTGAGAGTAGGGGAAAAACCCTGCATGTAAACTTGAAAATCTGTGAATAATGTACTTATAAGGCCTTGTATTTTCTGTCATCTGCCCCCAATTTTCCAAAGTAAAAAAAGTGAGATGCCACCATGGAACTATACTATACTCTCGAGCTGTTATGGGTCATCGAATTTGTAGGAAAATGTCATTGAAAGTGCTTGAAAAGTTGTCGGTTGAATGTAACCCTGTGCTGTGATGTTGTTGTTGGATTCGTATTGTGTAATATTGTACACAGCTGTCCTGTAACTCCGCGATGTTTTGTTGCTAAAATAATAGCTGTAGCATTCAGTGTACATAAGTAATTGAGTAGTAGCTGGAATGATTAAATTTATTTTGATTTTTGTTCCACTTTAGACAAGAAATATGAAGCTGTGATCCTACCCATTTTTGGCATTGCGACACCATTTCATATATCAACAATAAAAGTAAGTGATCAACTTCATGGCTAGTTGATTTGATTCTTGCTTGTTATTCCTTTTGTATAGGCAGTGGTGAACTGAAATCAGACACTGAATGTTAGAAATGAAGTCAGCCTAATTTAGGAGAAGTTCAAGGGATTGCCTACAGTGTTTAAAGAACTTCAAATTAAATGAAAGGTTGCTGGTGGAAATTATACATGTAATTGAATAATTTTTCTGTTCATATATAAGTGGTTATTAAACTTTATGTTGCTGAAAATAATAATTGAATGATCCTTCTGTGTGAGTGCCCTTGGTTAAGCTTTGTGTGACATCTGGTGGATGGGGGCTTATTATATAGCAAAGGGGTCTTGAGAGAGATCAGTCTGTAGTGATGTTTTGGGTGATGTCATTCATTGTTATTACTGCAGTGTGCCAACCAGAAAGTGACTGGTTCCAAAAACAAAGTTGTCTTTTCAAATCGTGACCGGCGTGCACATAACAACAGCAATGTTGTCAAACAGGAAACATCACTACAGTATACATGAAAATGATACTAAGCAGTGTTTATTTTCAATACAATATTGCTAATACAAAGATACATACTGTGATCAGTTGAACACTGGTTCCTAAGTGTTACATTTCTCTTTCTACAGCAGATCTAACTACTTCAGTAGATAGGCTTTTGTGGTGGGAGGGGGGCTTATTGAATTTTAGTACATTGGGAGAAGGGCTTAGTAGGTGAAGAAGCTAAATACAGGAAATATTATATTCATAGTGTTATTTCATGATGTTATTCCACAGAATATCAGCTCAAGCGATGAGGGAGGATACACGTACCTTCGTATCAACCTGTTTTGCCCTGGAAGGTACATACAAATGATTATGTGACGTCTCTGTAGCCTTTTTCCAAACTAGAATTTCAAATTTATGGAACTGAGGCTTCATGAACTTTAAAAGTACATGTATTTTTTTGACATTGCAGTAATTAACTACTGTATAATCCCTCCCACCAAAGCCCATAGGAGGGGGGGGGGGGTCGAATGGTTTGTACAAACCCCACTGGGACTCCAAGTTTCAGACGTTTTGTATTGGCATTTGTAGATATAATGCTCTTTCGAGCCGTGGGCCTCCACAAATGAACCTCCTAAAGACAACCCAGCAATGGGCCTGCGACCCTCCCACTTATTTCTAACTATCTATTAAGTTCGTTATTTTTCCTTCATAATAAAGTACTATACTTTTCTCAGTTTTCAACTTGGAAATTTAACTGGAATGAAATTGAAGAATTTTGAAGTAAGTAAATACATATATGTGTTTCATAACAGCAAGTACAATGTCCAAATCATTAAATTGTCAGAAAGAAGAGGAACATTTGTTCACGAAAAGTGATGACAGTTGTATGAACGTTTTATCAACTCATACCAACTATCACAGACTTGGTCAAATAGTACGTTCAGTTCTCATCAACCTGTGTTGGAGCTAAAGAAACTTTGGTGAAAGTATGACAAGAGTATGAACTTCATTGAGTCGGTCCAACAAGTGAATACTCCCATCAACTCTCCTGAAACTTTGAACAGTTGGAGGAAAAATCAGTGAGAGCATATTGTAGATGATTAGAGTACATTAATAGCTAGTAGTAACTGAGTTATTGCAAATAGTTCATGAAAGACTGTTAGGATGGTGTAATTGTCTTTGATTGTTGCATTTTCAGTGCTCTTGGACGATCAGATGGTACAGTGTTTGCCCAACCTGATGCAACATTTTTAAAAGAAATGTAAGCATACACCTGTATTAATTTTAATAACGAGTTGACCATCTATAGCCATATAGTGACTTGGTACTTGTGATTTCTGTGCCTTGCCTGTTCATTCTGAACATTAGCCAGTTCAAACTGGGATTATTTTGAGATACTGAGACCAGGGAAGTAATGGCTCATAACTGGAGTATTCATGAAAACTTAGCTAAACAAACATTAGTGTGCAAATTTATTAGGTCATTACTAATCTAAAGGAAATTAGTGGTTTATTAATACAACCTTGTGGTCAAGGAAAAGTCAGGGAATTTGTTTTAACCTGATGGGTGACAACCATGACCTTAATTCATGTGCCAGTATGCCCTATGGTAACACAGTAAAATGTTTTAATTATGCAGAACGTACCGTAGTTCCAATGACAAATCGCCTGGCTCAAGTACACCTTTTGCAGCAAACCTCAACACTGCATTCAGACTCATCAAAGAAGTGCAGAAGAAATTCAGAACGAGAGAGGCAGAGGAAAGGGAACGGCAGGTGAGAGATGTCTGGCCAGCTACGTTTGCACCTGAGCCGCATTGAGCCAATGCAGGGTTTGTACAGACTCAGGAAAGTCTGGAAATTCGAAGACCTGTTTACCAGACCTGCAAAATCTGGAAAATAGAGTTGAAGTCTGGAAAAAGTCCTGGATTTTCTGTGTCTAATCCATAACTTCCGGTCTTTGTCGTCATTTTGCAACTTTAATGATTGATTGCTAATGCATGTCTTGTTTTGATTGTTTTGGGGGTTTGGAAAAATCAGCAGTTAGTTTGGAAAAAAGTCTGGCAAAAGTCTGGAATTTTGCATACAATAGTCTGTTTGAACCCCGTCAGTGGTATTCTACATTACTTGCTGCTTTATAACAAATGCTTTCTTTTATCTTTCCTTGGCGTTTGCTCTTTAAATGAACGAATAGCCTCCAGGGGTATTTTATTTTTAGTTCCTGTGATTTATTTAAACAATAGAAAGACAATAATATATCCAATGTATATTGCAGTTGAGCCATGCAGCTTTGTCGCTTTAACTGACTTTTCCAAATTACGAGAGTATATTTGAATGTCAGACTGAAACAAGTTCTTGTTTTTTGAAGGTTTAACTGCCAAATCTCAGCCTGTAGGTTCCTAATCCAGTAGGGTCCTATACACAGGTTTTACTGTACCATAACCTTCTGATATAAACCCAGAGCTTTATTGTCATTTAAAATGCTTTTTCTAGGGCTTATTTCAGGGATGGGAAAATGAAAATGGCTGTACTTTAGTATAAGCCAATGGGGCAGTTTTCAGGGGGTTGGTTTCGGAGGTACTTTTGTGTTTGAAATTTTGTGCTTATTGTTTTAAGGGGGCAGGGCTAATATCGAGGTGGGGCAAATATCAAGAGTTTAGTAAATATGTATGTGCTGAAGAACCAATTATTTTCAGGGAAACTTATGGCATTGCCTATTTTAATTGTGAGGAAAAGGTGATATTTGAAAAGAATATTTGTGCTTGCAGGGCGTGGTTCAACAAGGAACACTTGTTTTGAGCACCAGTAAAGGAAATGCCAAACTCAAGGACTTGTACATCAGGCCCAGCCTCACCAACAGACGAACACCTGTGAGTATTGTATATTAAAGCTAGTACATGTATGTAGTTTCCATTTGATCGTTGCATTCACTGATGATCTGATGCCAGATCAGTGAACAAACTGTTCTGCACAGGGCAGATCCAGAGAAGTTAGAAAGGGGAAGTGGGAGCTGCATCTTTCCAAGTCACATGATAACAAAAGAGGGGGTTACAGCCACCTCGGTTCCCCCTAAATCTCCCTCTGCCACAAGTGTAGCACTCACAGGGACTGCAGAGACAGGGGGGGTTAACCCCTCCCACCACTTTTGTGCAGTTTTGAAAAAAATGATATTTATTGCCATTCAAGTAACAAGTTCCAATATAAACTGAGAAATTAGTGCTTCGGGGTGGAATAAATTGATAATTTTCAACACAACTGATAGTTTTAGATATGTTTCCATCCTTTTAAGGAGGCTTAAAATTTGTTTACGCGCTTGTCATAGCCCTCTCGCTTTTAAGCATGCTCTGTGGTTCCTGAGTGACACGGAATACGCTACTTTATGTGTAGTACATGTATCGATAGACTATTTCTGTATTTCATTTCAGTTCCCACAAATAACAGCTTCAAGCCAGGTCAAGTTCATAGTTTTGATATGTTTGCTGTATTTTTTAAGTAATTATATTGCCGGGACATGTGATCAGCAACACTATCGATTGCAATTGTCTTGTGGAAACCTGACTTAGAAGTATCTTGTTTCCCTGTACTTATACGTTTTTGTTCAGGGCCCAGTTGCTCGAAAATGAGTTAACTTTAACCCACGATTGGGTTTACTTCCCTGTAGACTGATTTGGGCTGTCATGTCGGGTTTACGTAACTGGGGTCTGAGAATGTTTTAATAATGCTTTATAAGAACCAATTATGTATTCCTAGATGGAGAAATCTCATTTCAAATTTGGCCTAACTCTGGATTAAAGTTAACCTACTTTCGAGCAACTGAGCCCAGATCTATAATGCATGTACTTCAATTGCAAGCTCACTTTTGTTTTTCTTTGTAGGGAACGTTAGAGGCACACACCAATGGTATGTTTCATTGTGAACAGGGTGACATGGTTGACTAAGATGGCTGGATAGACAGACAGACAGACAGACAGACAGACAGCCAAGTGAATGTGATAGGCAGAAAGTGATAAACAGAAGGAAGGTAAACAGACAGTAGCCAGCCAGTCAGTCAGACAGACAGACAATTAGCCAGACAGGCACTGTAGCTATCCAGCAGGACAGACAGACAGATGCATGTGGACAAACAGAAGACAGACAAATAGCCAGCTAGACCGCTTACCAGTCAGCCAGTCATACAGCTAGTCAGCTGAGCAGACACAGATCAACAGAGACACAGCCAGCCAGACAGCCAAACAGACAGACAAGATGGGTGGAAATGTGATAGACAGTAAGCAGGTAAAAGAAACGTAGCTGTGTATTAGTCAGCTAGGGCCATAGACAGACAAGTACACAGACAGACAGAAAGACAGACAGGCAGACAGACGGACAGACAGACAAGGAGATGTGTAATGGGTTAGGTAGAAAAAGACAGACTGGCTGGTAGTTAGACAAATAAACACACAGTCAGGTAAACATAAGACTGAGGCAGGCAAGCAGACAGACAGACAGACAGGTGGTGGGAATGTGGTACTTTCAAAGAGTAAGCAATAAACAGATACTGGGGCAGAAGAAAGGTAGCTGTTGATTAAACAGAACATATCAATCAATCAATCCCATCGTTTAGCTGTAGATTAGTCAGCCAGGCACACAGACAGACAAGTACACAGACACACAGACAGACAGACAGACATGTGAAGACGGATAAGTAGAAACGAACAGAAAGACAGACAGACTGGTGGATAGACCAACAAACGCACAGACAAGTAAACACAAGACTGATAGGCAGACAGACAGACAGGAAGACAGGGGGAGAGACAGATAAGTACATGTAGGTGGATAGAGGTACAGAGAGGCAGAAATGTTTCACTCCTACTGGAAAAGGAAAAAGTGCAAAGTGACAGGTAAGCAGACAGTGACACCAGCTTGATATTGCACTCAGCTATCTGAATATTCATTATTTTCTAGGTTTCAGGTTTTCAACGTACCACGGAGAGCGGGTGGACATTCTGTATGGAAATGTAAAGAATGCTTTCTTTCAGGTAAGAGTATTGGAGTTAAACTTTTCAGCTGATAAATTGTCAATACAAGTCTTCTTGATAAACTGAAGTTAATGTCAGAACAATTGTCAGATTCGAACGGAAGTGCCGGTTTCATAAACAACTGCACGCTTTTGTCGTGCATAAGAGCGATAATTAATTTGTTTATTTTGCGCAATGAGCAAATTCTTAGCGTTAGGTGCGATGCGCGGCAAATATGAAGTGAAAGAACTATTAAATTCTCAAAGCACGAAAACCTGACCTCAAGACCGTAAAAATTTACCAAAAATGCGCAACTGAAATCATTTACTCTAAAACATTTTTGCTCAGTATGTGCTATATTTTATTAACAAGATTTAATTGTCCCAACATATGCTAGAATTTATAACAAGTCAACAGAACATTTCATTCGACCAGTTAATTTTCAAGATGGTTTTATGAAAAAAATATTGATCAAATTATATTTAGTAATAGTTAATTTAGCCATAGTTAATTTATCAGTTATTAACGAATTAGCTAACTTTGCATAATAATAACCTTAAGGTAGTTATAATTTGTAATTTCTAGCAATTCAAGGGTGTAATATTTCCATTTGATTTCTAGGATTAATGAACGTACATTGATGTTGTTTTTCCACAGCCATGTGATGGAGAAATGATTATTCTTATACACTTTCACCTGAAGGTAACTTCATTGGTTTTGTGTTTTTCAATCGCCATTTCAAAGAATAAGAATTGCCGTTGATTAATTTTATGTTATTGACCTCCTCTCCAGTACCCCATTATTATTGGGAAGAAGAAGTACAGGGATATTCAGTTCTACACAGAAGTAAGTAGATTGTCCACATCCATCAGTATCATCCTGTGCTCTAGCTCAAAATCACTTGTTCTGTTTTGTTATTCAATATTTTTCATCAAATTGAGTTACATGTAGTTGAAGACATTTTTCCATATTTTAAAGAAATTAGTTGAGGTGACATTTCAGGATTTTTGTTTTGGTGTGACAGTGCTCCATATTATTCATCCTGCCTCTACTGGAAAACTTTTAGAATTTTTAAGGTCATAGAATGTTACATAAGACAGTGCCATTCATGGGAAAGTCATAGAATCTGTTTATAAGTTTCTGTGCGAACCAAGTAACTGTTACTAGTGTATTGTGTACTATATTGCATTTCCACATATTGTGATATTGTTCTGGGAATACTTATAAGAAAAGTGAGCTTTCCTTTCCCTCCTTGTGTTTGAGCAGGACGTTGTATTGAATGAGCATGTGGAAGACAGGATTTCCATGGTCATGGAAAGTCATGGAATTTGAGACTATCTTTTCCAGTCATGGAATTTAGGAAAATTTGCCTTAGGACATGGAAAAGTCATGGAATTTCAGATTGTTTGCCCAAACAGATTCTTGATTTTTGAAAGCTTAAAACAGTTGTCACAAAAAATAAAATCTGGCTAAAAAACCGAGGAGTAAGTGCTTTTTCCATGTTTGCGCGCTGCTCTCGTGTGATTTTCAGGAGGGTTTTTGTCAGTAATTATTGTTTGCCCTTATTGAAGTCATGGAAAATGATATTAGGTCGTGGAAAAATCGTGGAAAAGTCATGGAATTTCATTCCCAAGTTTCAGTGGAAACCCTGGAAGATTTTCCAGTGATGTCGTGTTGGTTGTTAGTAAGTTTAAATATCGTGGTGGGTAACCACTGTGGTGAGTGTGAGCGTGGTTGGCTCAGTCGGTAAGATCTCTGACTCCCAACCAGAACGTCCCAGGTTCAATTCCCAGCCTTGTCGAGGGTTGAATTTGTGCGATCTTCTTTTTTACCACACCATCCGTGGACAGGGACTTAAGCCGTTGGTCTAGTCTTGTCGATAGGAGTAGGCTAACGCCGGTGTTATGGACTGTTTACTAAGGGCACTACGCAACATCCCAGACAATAATTGTGAACCACATTCAGTGGTCTGGCTAAGACCCTCAACTACTGGAACCCTGTAAAGGTAGCTGAAAAGCCCTGTGGAGAGCACCTGTATATCGCTGTATCTGTATCTATCTATATCTAACTAAACTGATTACCCTTTGTTTTACTACCCAGGTTGGAGAAATCACAACAGATCTGGGCAAGCACCAACACATGCACGACAGGGACGATCTTCACGCCGAGCAGGTACTCATTGTAACTGACCTAGGTCGTTAGTTGACCATTGTAAAGTATGTGCACAAAATATATAATTACTAGAATTCTTATGTGCGCTCTTATTTACTTCGCTTTTTTGTCGTTGCATTGTCAAAATTGTTTTTTACAACAAGATCTTAAAAATTCTCACACAGTCTGGGTCTTAAAGAGGCTTTGAGATGAGAGAGATATGCACATACAATCAACCGTGGTATACTAAAAGTTAAAAAGGTTTTGTCTCTAACTTGATTAAGAACATCTGAAGTGTTGTTAAAAACTTCCAAGATGTTTTGGGAGAACAACGTCTCCCTTCTTCAGTGTTGATGTAAAAAACTAACATCATCAGTAAAAACATTGTGTGTGTGTAGTTCTTGTTCCAGCCGTATGTTAAGAGAAACTATGAGACCGACTCTAGTTCACCGGTTCTTCAAAATGAGAAATTTGCTCATGCTCATTCTACTGTAGCATCACATTTCCCAATGTTAATCAGCTAATCACAATGCTAGAATTTTGTGAGTTATTAAAATATTGTAGGCATTGAGGCAACGTCCATCGTAATACATTTTCGAAAACCTCTGTTTTCGAAAGGTATTAGTATGGATCTGGATGGGGAAAATGGGTCCATTTTTGTTTTGATGCGTTTTCAAAAGTCTCCACTTTGGAGAGCGTTTTCGCGAACTTCTGTTTTCGCACCTAAAGATCTCCATTTTCGATCGTTTTAGTGTGGACGATCAGCAACAACGCATAAAAAGTATGAGTTTTCAAACGAAAATGGATTAGTGTGGAGCGGACCTGAGTGTCCATTGGACTGACGATCTTCCATCAGTCAGTTGGCACTAATTATTTCAAATTGTGAATTGTGTTGTTTCGGTGTGTAATGTGTGTGTAAGTTATGTGAGGGTTGTTTTTTTAGGAATCCTTTTTGTAAACTGAATGGATTACCCTGTTATTGATCATATCTTATTCTACTAGTTTCCCAGATTTGGCCTAACTCTGTAATAGAACACCAAATTTCCGGTTTAACATAGAAATTGTATGCTTCCCAGATGGCTTATGAACATACCGTAACCTCCCGATATTAAGCCCCCACCCTGATAATAACTAAAATAAGCCCAAATATTTTTGACGCAATAGTACTTCAGAAAATAAGTCCATGGGATTATATTTGTATACTAATGTACTTAAAGTACGGTCATTTTCAAGATGAAAAATCCCCCCCCGAAAATAAACCCAAGAAAGAGCCCTTTGAACGAAACTATTCCCTGGGCTTGTTATTGGAATTTATGGTATAATAAACTTGTGGGCACTATATGTACATTGGCAATAGCCAATAATTATTATCAGTAATTACAATTGATATCCATTTTAATGTCTCAAACCATGCCATTCCCGAAGAATTAAGACAGCGATTCAGTGATTTTCAATAAACTAGTTTGCGTTGAAAGTAAAAATAAGGATTTCCTCTGCTTGTCATTATAAAGTTAAACATTGTTTACAAAATGTAAATTTGGTACACATGTTAAAAGTTGTTCTGTTTTGTTTAGGCTGAGCGTGAGTTGCGCCAGAGGCTGAAGGCTCTATTTAAGAACTTTATTGACAAGGTGGAGGGAATCACACATGGACAGGTGGAATTTGATATACCGTTCAGGGAGCTGGGGTAGGTTGATGGCGTCAATTTGACGCCCTCCATGGATTAAGTGCCCCCTCTAGAATATGACATGTGTGGCCCCCTTGTAAACTTGCACCCCTCTTCACTAGAAAACCGTAACAGAGAATGTATGAGTTAAAGAATTGGATGGCAAGTCATTATCATCATCATCTCAGGGCCTTAACTGAGATGGATTCAATTACAGTTGCCCCCCAGCTAGTGAAAAGCAGGCTTTAGAAAGTGGTTCTGTGCGTCCAGCCTCATGTTTGGTAATTCCCATGCCCACCCCTCCTATTCTGTGGTGTTTAGTAATTCCCATGACCACCCCTCGCCTAGGTTCTTTGGTGTTTGGTAATTCCCATGACCACCCCTTCTAGGTTCTGTGGTGTTTAGTTATTCCAATGTCCACCCCTCCTAGGTTCTTTGGTGTTTGATAATTCCAATGACCACCCCTCCTAGGTTCTGTGGTGTTTAGTAATTCCCATGTCCACCCCTCCTAGGTTCTGTGGTGTTTAGTACTTCTCATGCCCACCCCTCCTAGGTTCTGTGGTGTTTAGTAATTCCCATGCCCACCCCTCCTAGATTTGAGGTGTTTAGTTA
>JANVCK010229512.1:0-10298 GCA_026546655.1 Epizoanthus illoricatus | reverse complement strand
AGCAAGAGCAAGAGCAAGAGCAAGAGCAAGAGCAAGAGCAAGAGCAAGAGCAAGAGCAAGAGCAAGAGCAAGAACAACAACAACAACAACAACAAGACTGCAAGAACAATACTGCAAGAACAAGACTGCAAGAACAAGACTGCAAGAACAATACTGTAAGAACAAGACTGCAAGAACAAGACTGCAAGAACAAGACTGCAAGAACAAGACTGCAAGAAGGTGAAAGACTGCAAGAAGGTGAAAGACTGCAAGAAGTTAAGAGACTCCAAGAAGGTGAAAGAGAAGACGACGATTAATTAGAAGTGGGAAAAACAAGAAGAAGAAGAAGAAGAAGAAGAAGAAGAAGAAGTAGGAGAAGAGGAAGAAGAACAAGAAGAAGAAGAAGAAGAAGTGAGAAAAACAAGAAGAAGAAGAAGAAGAAGAAGAAGAAGAAGAAGAAGACGATTTGTTCAGAATCAGGTTCTACACTGCATGATATCTCCATCCAAATGTTATATTTATAGGCCAGAACTCGGTACTGCTTCTAGTTTGTTCTACAAAACGACTATTTTGCTCCAAGTATGGTATGTTTGTCTACAACTAAGGTTGGTTTGGGTTTAAGATGTAATCTTAAAAACCTAGTTACTGAATACTGACAAGAGCAAGAACAAGACTGCAAGAACAAGAACAAGAACAAGAATAAGACTGCAAGAAGGTGAGAGACTTCAAGAAGGTGAAAGAGAAGACGACGATTAATTAGAAGTGGGAAAAACAAGAAGAAGAAGAAGAACAAGAAGTAGGAGAAGAGGAAGAAGAACAAGAACAAAAACAAGAACAAGAAGAAGTGAGAAAAACAAGAAGAAGAAGAAGAAAAAGAAGAAAAAGTAGAAGATTTGTTCAGAATCAGCTGCATGAGTCAAACGGTTCTTAGATGCGATTGTGCATCATCGTATCATTTTGAGCCAATAGATTCAGTGCTCTCACAGACGTATGCAGTAACCAGAATGGTATCAATATTTCATGCACTGAATGTTGTTTCTTCGTATCAACTTTGAATGTGGTGTTCTGAAACTTTGGCTGAAACGAAAGTTTGATACTCTCTGGCCAATAGAGCAAGAGTACAAGGTGCTTCTTTCACTTTAGATGTATGGGAAAAGGTGCTATAGTTTGGGTATGTACAGATGCATATGTACTGCTTTACCTAAAAAACTCTGAAAACACTGATTGAATCTTGCAAACGCTGTAAACGATCTTTTTCAGAACTGATTAGAGATTTCCTCCAAAGTGGAGTCAACACCAGATTTGTGGCAATCAACAACCGCATTTTCTGAGGATCAAAATGTTGTTTTTCGATTATGGAATTCTTCAGTGTTTATGAAAGGCACGAGGATTAACGCCGAGCAAAATCAAAACCGAGGCAACAATTAGATTACTTATTTGTGATAGCATTGTAAATAGATTGCAAAGTATCTTGTAAATATTTCAAAATATGTTGTAAATTGTATTTGTGGAAGGGCCTCTTGGGAGAACAACTTGGCTGACTGAGCCTCTCTGCCGTGAAAAATAAAGCTTCTATAAAATCTATCTATCTTTCTATTTTCAGACAACCTGCTTATCAATTCCTGGCCGGGGTGTTTAAAGGTAGCTGGAGACGTGTAATCAAAAGTTGCCAATTTTGCTGGGAATTTTCAAGCCATTCCAATGGACATCGTCTCCATGTTCTGTCACATGCATTAAGAGGAAGACATGCAGGGGCAATTGAATGGGTACACGGAGCTGTCTCTGTATAAGAAAGCTGCTTCAATTGCAGACGATATTTTCCATTTGCAGTAAGTGAAGTTAACACTATACATATAATGATCTAAACCATGTATATAACAAACTAAACTAAACCTACTACTTCTTCATTGACATATAATTTCAAAAACATTTCTGATCGGAGTGCAGCAAGTGTAAATATACAACTCCTAGCTATTGTCAAGCAGCTGTATTTATCGAAATTGTTTCAACGAAGTTTATTTGACTTTAGTGTTATCTGCAAGTAAAATATTATAATTCGTTATTCAAGTTATCTTAGTCCTCTGCATGCTACAAAATATTTTCCTTATCATTTCTCCAAACACTGGAACAGTCATTCGTTGCCAGTTGTCTCATTGCACAATACTTAATTTGAGTTGGCTGCTTTCGCTTAACTTTAAGTGTTCGATATGAAATAGTCATAAACAACTAGTATTCACTGCATGAGTCAATTGCGTCTTACTTTGCAATAGTGTTCCCCTCTTATCATATCTAGAAGGGGTTGTAGTTTCATAGTTCCGAATGAATTATATTGTATCTCTTCCATTTTTCCTTTCTGTATCCGGAATCAGTCAACCTGACAATGTAGAATGATACCTATTGCCAGAGTTTTTCATTTTTAGTTTATTCGTCAGTTCAGCATGTCACTATTCTATTATCTTATGTGACCTTATGTTGTTCAGTATTCTTTGTTTTTTTCTCCAAATAAATTATGTTGAATCAGTCAGTTCCACAACGCGCTTTTTTAACTGATCAGCCTTATATGTCTCAGAAGAATGAGACAAATAAAGCATGCTCACTGTGTTACCATGTCTATGTATTATAGCTTAGCCATTGTTATATGTATATATGCAGGCTTAAATTGATGGTTATAAACTTGGTAGCTTATGCCGACTTGTTTGCTGCACTTTCTGAAAAGGTTTATTTAGGTCAGTAGACAAAAATTATTGTAGGATCTTTTCAATTTTATTTCACAAACTGAGTTTGTTTGCTCCAACTCACAGTTATAATTATCAGTTACAAAGGAAGAAAATAATCACGGCATCAAGTCTCAAACTGAACAACTAAAATGTAGACTGATATAGAAAAGATATTATCCAAGCAGATGGATTTACGTAGCAGATGTATGTCAAATCAATCAGGAAGAATGATGAACTTTATATAAATAAGCTATTTACTATTTAGCTGAACAATTTTTAATCTGATACTTCTTGTATCTACCATCTAATACTGACTACAATATGTCTCTTTATAACAAGTAAGTGCGGATGCAGAACCCGGAATTGAGCAAACCACTAACATACACTTACCTTGGAAATATTTGATGAAGTTTTCGACAATGTTGATTGAATATTCGATGTTATCGTAGAGAGGGATCACTGAGGGTTCGTATATAGGGATAAAAGAGGGTTGGTAGAGGGTTCGGGGCGGTGAGTAGGGTTCCATCTTGACTTGTCTGTTCTTGAGGCTTGTCTTGAAGCTTGTCTTGAAGCTTGCTTGGGCGCTGTTCCATGTGTGAGATTCTCGCTGTTGTTGCTGCTGCTGCTGCTGTTGTTGCATCTTCGATATCCATCGATGATCCATGATCCTTGTTGAGTAACGGTCCGCGCTGTTCTGAGCCAGATGTCACTCAAGCTTTCCTTTATATGCTCATAAATTAAAATATGACATCAGCATTTGACATAAACTGTTACTAACAATACAAGTGGTACTTCCGCTCTAACAAGAGATACGTTCTCTCTTAACAGTGATTCGGGTAACTAAAGAGATTCCTTTTTGTAGTTGGTAAACACATAATAGTTTTGTAAGAAATGGTTACTAACCGTACCCCACTTAGGCTTCAAATGATCACTAAAAGTGATGTCAGTATATATAATGAAGAAAACTAGCAGTAGCTTTCACGACTTGTTGAAATGATTTTAAAAGTGTATTATTTTTTCTTGTGCAATGAGCTGTCCATTTTCTTGGTAGAAGTATATGAACTGTAACAGACATAAGAAGATGATACAAAATACAAGACAATAATTGGACAGGTGCACATTTTGAACCATCGCATATCCGAAATAATTTTTCAGTTTCTTCAAACTCAATATAGTTTGTCCCACTTTCTATAAATTTGATTTTCCCATATGCTTCAATTCATCCCGACAATCACATACTCTCTTACTCATATTGTGCTAAAAAGTCAAGCCTGGCATTAATTGCATTAGCTTGTTCCTATATGAAGGACAGAACGGTACAAGCCTGCATGGAAGCGCGTGCACGATCAACACTGGAAATATGCTTCCGCAAGTAGTTCTATCACAAAACTTCCGCAAGACAACGATAAGACAATTACAGTTGGCTAAATGGTCATTCGCACACGGAACACAATATGTTATATGACATGCTGTATATGATCAACTGATTTACGATGTGATATTAAAATTCTGAAACAGTGTTATGTTAAAGAAAGATGAAGATTGCATGCAACAGTTTGAGTGTAACTGACTAAGAATGTTTTGAGATATTTACGATTTCTGCAGCCACTGTATATTTAAACATATAATTATTTTTAACAATTTATTCCATTATCAGTAAAACAAATAATGAAATGAGAAAAAGCGAACTTCCGCTCTTTTGGTGCGTGTCACATGACTGAACAGTGCGTATGCAATATGGTGCCAGAATTTTCGGGTCGGTGCCTCGACAAATAGTGTTTACCGCAATCACGTTTCGCGACGTCACGCAGCTACAAATTCTAACACATCTAGAATGCACACCTTCAGACTCCGATAGGCTTTCGCTAACACAAATATTTTTTGGGATATCACACATTTCTACTCTTCATGCTCAACCTATGATGAAAAGAAAAATGTCTGAGTTGTGCTTTAAAGCGCTTTCTCGAATTCCTAAAGACGTATTTATAGACAGTTTTTCTTTGTTAAAAACAATTTTAGTCTTCCGGTCCAATTATTTATATTTATTTACTCTCTTGATGCATACTGGGACCAATTAACCATTCATGCGTGCGTGGTGCAGAAACTGGCTCAGTCTTGATGAATGAATATGTCGCCAGCTGTATCTTTGTATAATAAATTTCTCCTCTGATACGCAAATCAGCATTGGATGTACTTCTTTTGACAGTTAAAACACATCCAACTTTACAACTATACAAGTGCAAGTAGACACGACCCGTGTGCAATTTGAATGAGCTTCGAATTTGTCAGTAAAGGAAATCCAAAAGGCTGAATAGGAAGTTTTCTGTTACGTAAAATTGTCGGTATATGACTGGTATTCAATAGAGTGTCTTTCATGGCACTGCGGAATTCAAATCCCAATTTTCTGTTCCTTGTATTTTATCAAAACCATTGTCAGTGGTAAAACAGAATGAATTTGCGGTTTGTTCTAAGCGAGCAGTCATGCTTGGCTATGTGTTCCGGCGGATGGCAAGTCGACTTTATGGCTAGGTGACATCATTTCTGATTTAAAAATTTTAATCACAAATAACTTTCAGCCAAAGTCAGTTCAAGTTCGTACGATTACTTCTATTTTCAATATTGCATAGTTTTGTATAGTTAATTAGGAAAAAAATTGTTTGGTTTTAAGAAACATCAGTCAACTAAAAACATTTGCCAAAGAAATAACCGATACATTGTAAAGTAGCATTTTGGGCTGACACACGCAGAAACTTTGAGATATGCATTATTATTTGAAAAGGCTATATTATTTGAAAATTGCTATAAATTTTTGTCCCTTGTATGGGTTTTAATTAATACCAAATGACCTCAGACTGATTTCTATACTAATCTTGTAACTTGCGGCAGTAAGACACTGATTTTTTTGTCAAAAATCTGAAACGCTGGGAATATCACGGTCAGGAACAAGCTGCTTCTCGATAATGTTGCAAAAATGTTGATCAATTTCCCAAACCAAAGCACATATCCTTTCAGTAGTATTGTAGATTATATATCTGTATAGAGTGTAGAGTCAGGAACGTTAATTTTTCTAAACAACAGGGAAAAACAAAACATGGATCTGCAAGCGGGAAGCTCATACATGTATATATATGAAATTACTACGCCCTTTAGATATAGATCATTGTGGACCAAAGATTACTCAGTAAGATTTGCATGGCAGTTACGAGAACGAATTTACCTCGTCGAGATGTGTTGGTCTGTGGGCAAAATGCAATTGCTTTGTCTCCGAAGTTAGCTCTGTTTATACTCTGGTAATCTTTATTCAGTTCCTGCGGCTAGTAATAAAGTTGGTAAGATCGTGTGTTAGCTGATGTCCAGTGGATCAGAACTCAAACGTGTTCTGCTTTCTACAGCTTACGTTGTTCTACGTATTTAGCAACCAGTGATCACTGTAAGTCTTATATTTCCTACAGAACACATTTTCCACCCACAGCAATCGTTCTATATTAATTTCAAACGTATTGAGTGATACCCCAGCATTGGAACAATGAGAAAAAAAATCACTCGCCGAAAATATTCAATTATCATTCCTCCAACGATTATAAAAGTTATATTTCTTTAAAAGTGTATTGAACCATGATAGCAAAAGACAGCTACATCCTTAGCTAAGCCAATAATGAAGCTACCTTTACAAGAACTTAATTCACTTCATACGAACCTACCTATCTCTTTTCTACGCCAGCTGCAGTTTTTTATGCAGGATACTGCCACCAACGAGAGAAACAAACTCTACTTGTAGTGTGTTGTTCTACTCCTGGTTATAAGTATATACACAATTCATTCATACTCAGTTTCCCGCTCTACTTGGTCTTGGGGGTTAGAAAGTAATGGAGGAATTTTGCCTAGGATTTGGGAAAGTACATACTGCATATGTGATAATACGGAAGATTGGAATTGACATTATACACGTATATATTATTTGGATCTCAAGAGGTACAGTTTCGCTTTCGCATCATCGCTTAAACATCCGGTTGTAGTCATGTGCAACCATTCTTTTGCCTATGGTATAATTTGTAAATATTCTCATATGTCTTTGGAAAACTACTATACATTTAATTTAGTTTTAAGAAGATGATTTGAGTATCCTCAGGTAAAGTCTAAAGATGACTCATCAAACATGTATATTCTGATCGCACCGTTTGCGGAAAAAAAGAACTAGCTGAAACACGTAAGTCAAATTGAAGTGTGAAAGTTTATTTTGAGAAAAGAAATCATTGGTTTATTACAAGATTTATTCCTGCTGATTACCTTTTTTCACTTTTTCTTCTCTATTCCAGACTCATAATCATGCACAAGGATTGCAGCGAGCTGTATTTTTTCAACGGAGTAAAATCCATCTTCAAAACTGTTGTACTTTTAGAAATACTTCCGGTACTGTTTCGTGACCAATAAATAAAAGCAGTTCTTCCTTTGTTGAACTGACTTAAACTGTTCTAGATCTCACCAAATAACTGTATGCAATCATGATGAATTTAATAGATGCACTCTTGCTAAAATCTGCTTGGACATTCAACTGATTTATGGTCAAAAAACTAAAATTGGAAAATCGAATGCGAGAAGAAACACGACAATTTGTTCAGTACTAAAATTGAAGACCAGTTTTCGTGATTTCATTCTTAATTTATTATAGTAGCACTGACATTCACTTATATTGACTCTCATAACAAGATACACCAGTTTATTAGAAATATAACCTCATAATTCATTGTAAAATTGGGGAATTTTGTACACTGAAGTCTCCATTTTTTTTCTGTCTGTGGAGGAGTTTATTCAATCTCACTTGTTTTACAGCCGAGGCACTGACCAATTCTTTGATATTTTTTAGTCAACTTGCTTGTAACTTAGCTGA
This sequence comes from Epizoanthus illoricatus, assembly GCA_026546655.1. Taxonomy (NCBI): domain Eukaryota; kingdom Metazoa; phylum Cnidaria; class Anthozoa; order Zoantharia; family Epizoanthidae; genus Epizoanthus; species Epizoanthus illoricatus. The sequence goes on along the minus strand of JANVCK010229512.1, from coordinate 2,714 downwards.
TCATGCGGGGTAGAACTCGAGTTCTTACCAAAACTAACAAAAGTAAGCTCATCGGAGAAACTAGATGTGTTTGTTTGTGTCAATCAAGTAGATTTCGTACCGCAAGCAATGACAAATAGAGCAAAACATAAACGGTCTATATACTCGTGTGGAACGACAACACTGAGGCGTGTCCCAAGAGGCCTTGACCAGTCGGTGCTGAGATTTGTTTTCTTTTCATAAGCAGATAATCGATTAAATTAAATGAATGAGGTAAAAGGAACTTCGAATAAACAAGCTATAACTGAAGAGTAAACGCATAAAAGTAATACAACAAAATAAGCTATTGCAACAACACCATGAATTTGAAAACAGTCATCTACTATTTTAATTTGTTTATAGCTGCATCTTGTTTTGAAAAAGTACGCGAAAGAAAATTATTGTCTAAGTTAATGAAAAAGATGCCAACTCCGCAAAACACATTGAAATTTAGTTTGTTCTGTAAAAATAAAAAAAATGTCGGTAATTGCTTGTGCTATTGGTATATGGGAGTGATTCATCTGCTTGAATCACTGTTGTATTAATATCACCATACTCCTGGGAAACATGTTGCTTTGTTTCGTTACTGACAGATCCTTCATTTATAATAAATTAAATAACCAATAGCGTTTTAATTACATGCTGGTAGCTAATCACAGATACGTTTGTTTAAAAAAGGGAAGAGGGTTCGACAAAAGAGGATCACCAACTGAAAAAGCACTAAAACCGTAAGACTGGAGTTTGTAAGGAGGTACCTTGAGTAGCAACTTGGAGGAGGAGCGCTATGATCTTGGTGGAGTGTATGTAGGCCTTTATAAGTGCACATACTCGGTAGGTAGGAGCAATGACATTCAGTGCGGCCTTGTAAGTTAAAAGTAAGATCTTAAACACAATATGGGAGCTTCATTGGTAGCCAATGAAGCTCCCATATGTTTGGGGAGATATATACTTTTGAACTTGCGAGAACCATTTATGAGTCGATCTGGCTGCGGAAGTTTGTACATATTGTAACCATTGTGTCAAGTATTTCGGTAGACCACAATAAGAATACAATAAGATCAGCGTGATATGATTTAATGAAGAAAGCTGAAGTCTATATTCATGTAACTAAAGAACTTTTAATAAAGGATATTATTTAACTTAGAAACGACAATTACATGAGCATAAAACTATTGTCAGGTTAGTTAAAAAAAGATAATAAAATTCTTCTCTAATGAGACATCCTTGCATGCCATATCTTAAATAACGACTGATCTCTGGAAACGTTTGACAGTAACGAATGGGTACATATACATATATATGACAATATAGCAAGCGCAAAGGGGAGGGGAGTGAGAAAGAAAAACGAGGGGAAAGAAGAGAATTTAACTGCATTTTTCTTTCTCCTCCCCCCCTCTCCCCTTGCGCTTGCTACGCAGGCTAGAGTAGTGAAGCGATCTGGACTAAGATTAAGGTCAAAGATAGTAAATCTCTGGCAGGTAGCAAAGTAGGTCTGTGGCTGCATATACTCTCACAAATCAAGCAATATTGGAGCAACACAACGACCCGCTGAACTCTCAATAACAACTTTATGAAGGGAGAGAACAGGCGTGATGGGTGAAGGAGGAAGCGGAACTACATTTGCCGCTGACAGAATGGATCGGGATAGGAGAGATAACAACGGCAACTCATTTCTTCACTTCGAGTGAAGGAAATAAAAAATTATAAATCAGTTCTAAATCTATATATTTCTTAAAATCAAATACTGATAATAGTTTGTTATTAATCTAAGCCGAGCAATCATTTGATTTTGAATGACAAATTACAGGCAGCTCACAGAAAACATGAGATTGAACTGATACCGGTATAATTTGACCACTTCTTGATGGATGTTACGTTCTATACATGTTGAAGTCAAAAGTGTAGAAAGCGGCTAGAACGTGGACAGAGTTTATAGCTAACAGTATAGTTACTTTAGTATCTCAGACATACTTAGCACAACGATTGCAGAACGTTCACTATACCTTGAAAGTAGTAATTTTGTTAGGTTCTACGGTCGTTATCTTTGTCTGTAAATTGCTGAATTATATGTTCAAACTCGGTTATTTTAAAATCTACTGAGATGTTTGAAATTAAATGCCAACTATCAGAATGCAATGCACGCAAGTCAAGCGATTCAGTTCCGGCGGTCTTTGGAGTTACCAATTGTGTGGAGCATATTGATATATAGCTATCTAAAATATATACGCAGAGTACACTACTCTGAGGAACGAGACACACTGGTCACTGCCTATCTTGAATTGTTTGCATTAACTTAGCCTATTTATCAAGAATTAATATATAATATTTCTTTCTAAAGGTTTTACAAATTTCATCAACGACAACAGCAACAGCTTCATTTATTCGAAAACTTTAAGTTTACGTTTTGTCATTAGGTCATAGTAAATACTAAAATGTTATTTATATATCGAAGGTCCACAAAGTCAAAGAATACATGCAGTTCTAATCTTAAACGATCTTTGTATAGTTACTGTACTGTTTGTAGTTCTCCAATACCTGACTTACCGCTGCAACCAAAGTAGAGTTGTACACTCTTTTTTTTATAAGAATATTGTTTTCCAGGCCCAGGCTGGATATTCCTATTTTTCTGCTGATTTTAGGCTGAAAATATTCTTACGAATATTCTTAAGTTATAGATCGATAGAGTTTGCCTGTGA
>JANVCK010229501.1:0-10300 GCA_026546655.1 Epizoanthus illoricatus | reverse complement strand
TTAATGTGCTACATGGGAGTCACTAATACCAATATGTAGGGTTAATGGATAGTCGAAGTAAATCACAGACGTGTTTTGGAGCGGATTCGAACTTAAGTTGTAAAGCCGTCATGAACTAAGGACAACGTGAAGCGCAAGCTTCCTCCTTAATCACCAACCAAAAATATGTGCCTCTAAATATGAAATATATTTCATTGTTGTTTTATCTTGGAATATAGCTCTTTAAATTATCCCTGCCCTAATTATCCTGTAGGGTGAGATATTCATTCAATGTTCTTCTGATTTTACTCGACAGACATTCTGTCCAGGTTTATAATATTCTTACAACATGTTTGGAGCATTGAGAAACTGACTGACAGAATTTCGAGCACTTTCAACCTCTTAGGGTTCTCTTCAAGACACTTGTCATACATACATACATAAAGATAGAATAGGACAAACGTTTTTCTGTGCGATAATGTATTCATTATTATGAGTCATAAGTCATGAATCAGGGCTCAACTGCACGTCCAAAGTTTCGACAATGGGCTTCAGGGAGTAACTCTGACACACTTGGTTAAATGACTCGTGATTCATTGACTCAAAAGCACGGTTTAGAGATGGGGTTAATTGTTCAGTATTTCAGCCTTAAGAGCTAAAATATCGGAGTTTTTTAATGTTTCCTGTTATAAAAAAAACAGTGTGAAGTTTTGCATGTCTGAAATGCAATTTTACTGTATTAAAGAAACAAAATGTTTAAGGTTATAGAGACGCCCAATTTAGATTCTCTTATTAACAGCGGCTCTCTTTGTCATTTAGCTAAACTGAAATACAACTACCCTATTCATAAATTATGATATTTGCAAACATGCAAGCTTACTACTGCGGATGTATACTGGTAGAGAATGTCTATTATAAACAAATTGATAAAAGGTAATAAATAATAACCGAAAGTGAATTTGAGCGAGAAGGTATACAATTATTGAGTGCTGCCATTTGGGTTTTCTTTTGCCTAACACCTATCATTGTTGTATTAACTCTGCAACTACCTCTTCGTATAGTGGCATAGTATAGATAGGAATAAGACATTCTAACTAAAATAAAGAAAGACAACAACTGACCATTCCTTTGGCAATCTGCCAGGCAAAGGATAGAATATCTTTAGCAGTAATCACTTCATCGTCTACGTTGATAACAGTCTTCCTGCCATCACTATTAACAGAAGACACCAGCTTCATGGCCTCTGTTTCGTTGTGCAAACTCAGCTGAAATCACAGTGTATGCTTTATTATGTACATTGTATTGCCTTGCGGAATGTAAAATAAAATAATAATAATTTAATATACTCTAATAATAATAGTTTAATAATACTTTAATAATACTTTAATATACTTTAATAATACTTTAATGTAAAATATAATAATAATGCTTTAATACTTGACAATTGTTGATTTGCTTCTGTGGATCTTCTTTACCACGATAACTATCGATACCCATGGTAAGCAAAAACCAATATTCAAGTAATTATAATCTCCGCAAACAAAACGGATAGGTCTTTACCACGTATTTTCTACATGAGATACCAATATCTAGTCGCCAAATAGAATTTACCTTTCTTGGATTATCAAAAAGTTACTTTGCCAAATAACTGAATACTTACTAGCCGTTAAAAGAGAATGAAATTCTGAAAGTTAATTTGACACGGAATGAGTATCGAAACTTTAAAACTGATAACACTTGTGTAATAAATCGCATATTGAAGAAAACAAGATATAGAAACAACATTAATTGTTTCATTGATTTTATCATATATCTTTGCATATATAGCTGAATTTCGCACGTTGCATCTAACATTAAGAGAAGAGCAAACAGCAGTCTTGCTGTACATTTAGGCCAGAACATTGCAGTGATCAACTTTTAGCAATATCAAAACCTATGGTCTTGCTGTTTGCAGGGACCAATTGTGTCTGGAATTTAATTTCTTTTCACTATTTCTAATATGAATGAACGTCGTCTTGCGAAAAACATACTTTTTAAATTCGTATACAAACATTTCGCACGACACTTTTGATCCTTAAAGTGAACGCGCTCGTATGAGTACGCGACCCGCCGCGTTGTACAACTATATTTGGATAATTATGCATACGTAAAGACTTGCAGAACAGTCATGCATAAGCAAATCTGTCATCAGCGACACCTAGAATAGCGTACTTGATAAATGTGTACCAGTTAAATAACACAATAACAATAAGGAGAAAAAGTCACTTTTTAACAGATCATGTTCCGTTTAAGGAATATCTCAACTAACACTGAAAATAGGACAATAATATACTGTGACTATATTAGGGAGCTTAAGCAACCAGGACGGCAACGTCGACGACGACGGCAGAGAACATGAGGCTTTATTACAGAATACAATAAACTGCATGCCGGAATGCACCAAACTGACCACCTGTTCACCGTCGTCTTCAGAAATACAACGTGAAAAGCATCAATCTTGGGTCTTCCAGACAACGTGAACGTGGAAATAGGAAATATCCTGTTATTAGTTTGACTTCAAAACTAAGGTTTCTATTTCCTATAATTCGCCTAACTTCACACAAGGAACAATAAAAACAAATGGATGATACACAAAGGAAAAATGAAAACGAGAAAGTAGAATTTCAGCACCCGTCGTTGTAGCCGTTGCCGTCCTAGCTGCTTAAGGTCACTATTAATTTATGTATAACGTTTGAATGCAATGCAGTGCAACGTCACTCAGGTGTCAATAAACAATTTAATATGCAGGGCTAGTACAACAACATACTTCTAGAGGGCAGATTTAATTACCAATGTTTTGGTTAGCAAAGCTAGTTTTCTACAGGGCCAGGTCTGAAGTGAAAGAAATGTAACGGAAATTTAGGAGCCGTTAACTATCCTGCACTTCAACTCTGTCCCTGTAGAAGACTAGTTCTGCTAGCCGAAATATTGGTCATACTAGCCATGAATTTTATGTTACGTAGTGAATGATCAATACAGGTGAAACCCACCCTATCTCGGCGGTCTCTCAAGTAATGCAAGAGATCGCCATGCGAGACAAACTCCACAACAAGAAGCAACGGCTCTGACGTCGTACAACAGCCGAGTATATTTACAATGTTTGGATGGAATCCAACTTCCTTCATGAGCTCAATCTCTTTTAAGAATTCGTCCGTTTGTTCTTCTCCTGCACCTCGGAATAACAAAATCCATGTCATATTAGGTATATCAGAAATGCTTGACACAGCTCACAATGTCGTGTCTGCGCTATTTCAAAATTCTTCTGAGTAAAGAACAATTCAAGATATATTACCGAAATTTTATAGCTATTTACTACAATATATCAGGAAATATTTTGTCTGTCTAACGTTTGTCTGATAATAATAATAATAATAATAATAATAATAATATTAAATTTATATAGCGCTATTCTAGCGTTCATAGCGCTTTCCATACTTGGTTCTACTTGGTTCCATGGCAACCATGGTTATGGGAACCTGTCGGGCAAAATGACTTATTGCGTTTCTTTGGTCTACCAAAGCTCATATTCAGTACTTGTCATAAAATATGACACAAATAAAAAAAACAATTTTATGTCATGAAAACGCCAAAGATTGTGCATAACAAATTTGTAACATCATTATTCAAATCACTAATCGCCTTGAGTTAATCAATTTGCAGACCATTATTTGACGTTCTTTGGTTCTGGAAGCGTTAAACTCGTTGAAAACTGCTCTCTCATTACTTTGATCTGACCTATCTTTCTGCATACAAACGCAACCACGGACATCGCCTCTTTATATATTTGTTATGTTAAACGCAGTAATATGCAGGCAGAACATCTGCTCTATGTAGCATGCCATAAAGCTCTTCAGTCTTGCCGTTAATTACCCTACGTAACGTTGTACTCAGCGAAAGCTAATTCTTTAACGATCGTCCTGACATAGACTTATGTTACTGAAGCAGCCAAGATTTTTGTTTACTTTATATATTTGATGGATACAAAGTCTCACTTTGGTACTGTAATACCAACTTCCTTTAACAAGTAGCTGCTGTAAATTTATTCTTTTATATCTCAATTATCTTTATTAGAAGCTCGATATACTGCTGCTAGTTGGATGTTTACGTACCCTGGGCCATCTTTACAGCAACAACTAAAGTGTCCTGGTTTTTCTTGGGTTTCTCAATCATCTTGGCATGTTTGAGCCAGTCAGGTATGTCACACAATGTGGCCTTGTATACTTTACCAAATGCTCCTTGACCCAAACCTTCTTCCATGACGATCTGCTCCCGACGTAATTCCCATTTATTGGAGAAAGTCACAGCCAAGGTGTTCTTTTTTCGAAGGTTTGGGCTTTTGATATGAATACAACACAGACATACGTAAACATAAGATCACATGTGGAATAATAAAGTGAAACATAACAGAGTTCAACAAAATAAAATTACTTCTTCTTTCATGAAAAGTATTATGAAAAAATATCCGAATGACTTCATTCTAGGAACATGTTGTTTGTACTTTTTGGAATATTTTAAATTCTAACTAGTTTATCGTGTTTGATCGTGTTATTGATTAAAATGTTGTATCCTCTGATGTTTTCAACAAGGTATGCCATAGGATAGCCAAAATTTTCTTATAATGTACAAAATGTTTGGGCAGAACAAGTTTTGCCTTCGTCAAGTTGTCTCATTCCATGTGAGGACTGCTCCCACCAGAGCCGACCAATTAAGACACCCTTAGTTACCTGTTTCTTCTGCAATACCACGTCACACCTGCAACAGTCATTGCAGCAAGACAAAGGCCTAGCACAGAACCAATGATAGCCATGGTTGGGAAAGAGCTCGACGATTGCACTACATCGCTTGCAGTAGATGGTAACGAATAATTGGTAATGTTGGAGCTGTTACTCATATTTCCTGCAAATTACACACATAATGTTAAATATCTACACCAACATTACTGAATCATCGGGTAATATCAGGGATTACCAGGAAGACCCCTAGAAAGCATTAGAGATGGGAAATAAATTATTCCAGGTCATAAAAATGTTTTCTGAAGGTATTTCCAAGTTGTTAATCGTATTCAATTTTTCTAAAGAACTTCGCACCGTTGAAAGTTTTTTCAATTTTGTCAAAAAGTGGTAATATCTTCTTCCCAACCAGCTCATGACTTCATTTCATTCAAATTCTAAGATTTATGCATTTGTAATTATTTGTTTAACATGTAGTAATTATATAAACGATATTTTGAATCAAGAAAAAGAAAAAATACCAAAAAATGGCAAAAGTCGCGGTTTTCCGAAAGGTAGCGTCAACGTTTTTACTTTGGTAACCATGGCAAGCAACTAACAGGCACGTGACCACACTAAATTAACGGTAAATCGTTTTCTAAAACATCATTCACAGCTACTTTCAGAGCAAATCCTTCAACGGTTTTGGAAATCATTATGGTCCACTTAACTCACCCCCTCCCCCCTTTATACGATTATGTTATAAAGAAACGTTTGTGCTTAAAGGACGTTTTAAAATATTTAATCTTTAATGACTTACTCCTAAACAGTTACAAGAACTATACTATATATAGGTGACAAAAATACAATATAATTTACAATCAAATATAAAAATACGTTCAGCTATGTACATACATGCTGTTGAAACATTAAAATAATTAAATTACATCGGTGGCATGGCAAGAGATTTGAAGATTGACAGACTTGCAGGAAAAGGATTCAAGTGACGATTGTTCCATGTTACTATAGTTCCGGGATAAAAAGACTATTTCAAGGTGTTGTTACTGCACTGTAGTTGAGGGAAAGGGTACAGATTTGGAAGTCTTGATTGTCTTGATAAGAGAAGTTCCTATTTGGGGGATATTATTCCTTCTAATTCCTGCTGGATTTTGTAAAACATTATCGACTGTTGGCACAATCTGCACTGTTCAAGGGACTAATAAATAGTTAGTCTGTCAAAACCGAGATATAACGTTAAGTACATTACTTTTTTTTCCCTAACTTACCTGTTCACTCACGATCTGTTTGCGATCTTCGTTACAATATATATCCGCAATGAATAACAACTTGAAATCAGGGACATTGTCAGGGTATAGATGCCACCAAATACATCACTCAGTTGCCCTATTTCACTACTATGTCACAGTTTGAATTGGTTACATATCACATAGTCAAGAAAATGATGCACGAACTAAAATTTTCTGCCTCTAATAAAGATAATTATTGTATGCATGGATCCGCCATTTTCTGTTTAATATAGCTTTTTTCTGGCATTTTGATTGGCTAAAATCGAATTTTGTGACGTAAAGCTCGATATATATTTCCCCATATTAATCATGGTTTACGTCACACACTGAAATTGTGCCCGCTGACGCAAGCTCGAATAAAGGATTGCAAAATCAATACTGCCTGACTCGTAAAAAAAAGTCCCTATATTAAACAGAAAATCGTTTAATTACTTATATATCCTTGTTTCTATATATCCTTGATTAATTTCAGAATGAAATTTGTTAAGGCTCTTTTGATTCCAGACTTTCAAAATGCGTGTTACTGTTGCATTGTGGGATTGAAGTATGCAAATTAGCTTCTTCAACTCACCAGGATTCTCTGTGGTAACATTTCGTGCTCGGCAATGCACAAAGGCCTCTTGCAAATGCGTACATCTCTTTATTATTCCCCATCCTCGGTAGGAACAATGTGCAATAGAATTCTCGTTTCCCCGGCAAAAGAGATGCTCAAGCCATATTCGCTTCGATCCTGGGTTAGGAGCCTTAACAATGCCATCGGAGCCCGGATAGCCCAACATACGGCAGATGACACGCCCATTAAGGGGACGCCAATAATCAAAACAAATTGCTCCCCACTCATTCTTGTACAAGACTTCAACGCGGCCTTTGTTTGGAACAAGTCCTCCTTGCAAACGCACTTTGACTTCTGAAAATTTTAATTAAATTATTGAAACAAGAAATTGCAATACCAACTAAGAATATGACAGCTAGCAGAGATTTTACAAATCGGTTACCGTAAACGTCCGATAATACACTAATAATTGTTCGACACGCCTTTTCTTGGATTTATATCAGGGGGGCTTATTACTGGAAGGGTTCCTCTTAACCTGGCCGTACTGTAGGTTTGTTATGATGTAAGTATAAGCCACTGGTTTTATTTTTGGTGGTGGGGCTACTTTTGCATCCGAAATTTTGGAGCATATTTTTTGGGGGGGACGGAGTTATTATCAAAGGGATTAATGTCGGAAGTTTAGGGTATGTGAAAATAATCTTCTTATAATCAATGCTAACAAGCCTCAGTCTTTCAAAATTGGCAAACGTTTTTACATCCATACACGGTTTTATCAGAGAATATATACTTGACCGCGCCAAACATTCTGCTAGTCCAATAGAGCGCAAGGAGTTAATGTTGAATTAACGAATTAACACAATCAAGTGCATCGCGATTTTTTCTTCATTAATACCACCAGAGAACTATTTTAAACACATTTGAGTATCTGGAATATATTTAAAATGTACTTTTCTTAACCGAATTCCAATCCTGATTGAACGGTGTAGTGCTGAAACAGTTATGGAAATGTTTATTTAAGGGCGCATTCGATTGGCCGTATTCCGGAATAGGAATACTTTCGTGAGTATTTCAAAAGGTCACCTAGAAACTGAAAGCAATAAAATGATTATTCCAAATTACGGACTAGGATGAGCTGAAAACTTGTAGTTCCGTTTCGTATATTTCTAAAATGGAATACTGGTCAATTGAGCAGATCAAAGTTTTTATTCCATATATTCCTATTCGGCAATACGCACCCTAAGAAAGGTGAAGCAACAGTTTGTTTATTAAACAAGCTTTAAATATCTCGTGCTCTCACGATCTATCTATGTACCTGCTGCATCTAGCCAATAATAATGAGGGTCATTTATATAAAAAGACCGGCTAATACTTATGGAAATGTTTCCTGCATAAATACGTATGTCTAATAGCACAGTTTCAAATAGTTTTAACTACTAAAACATTTGCTCTACGAAACTGTTAGCTAAAATGGGGTTTAGCGCTAGGTATTGGCAGTACCTGTGCAGTCGTATCGGCTGCAAGATGCAAACGATCTGTTGTAACCATGGACGCACATTCCCGGAGCAGCACACGTGCGAGTCCGCCATCTGAACCCTCCTCCGCAGGTCCTGCTGCAGCTGCTCCATCTGCCCCAAGGTTTCCAACCGTCAGTTTTGTTAAAAGAACCTAATAGAAACATTTGTGTTGTATTAATTTACTATTATGTTTGCACTGAACTGTAACTCATTTTCATGAACTATTTTGTTGTAAATAAATGCATGCAACAGAATGCAGAAGAAACAACGAGTATCTGAAGTTGCCTCACTTGCAACTAGAACGATCCAATGTTCATCTTACTACAAAGCAACAAACTATTGATAATCTGCAAATGATAACGAACGGAAAGGAATGGTAACACTTGTCTTGGAATACTATTTACTTAGCATTCACCAGAATCTGAAATGTAGTTCGTTTTATACAATAAACAAGATATAACGCGTGTTGTGATTGGTCTAAAGTTGCGATCTATATTTTTCAAAACAGATATTACAATGACGTCAAAATGACGAGTACACGATCGCTTGGGAGAACCACTGAAGTGAAAATTTGTGGCAAGCAATGGAGTGTACTGCATGTTTGAATATGCATACAGTGTTTCTCGACTTTTTTTCTATTTTGGAGTTCCAGATTACGGAGCTTGTTAGGGCCATTTGTTGCGAATGTTTGTTTTCTTAAAAACGTGACGATCTCTCGTACACCTGTTTCTGTAAACGAAAATAAACTTTCACTCCGTTTGATTTACGCTAAACTCCGCTTGATTTACACGAAATTGGACAGAAAATAGGTAAAATTTATCTTGGATATGAGATTATTATAGCTATCTTTCATTTCATGCCCAACGCGTCTTCGTGGAATAGTAGGACTCTAAGTTTTAACGGCGCGGACGCGCCAGCCGACAACCCGCGAAATTCTACTTCCTTGATCTCTTCATTGTTTACTATACCGATCATTCGCTTGGTATTGTGTTTCGTGTGAGTTTTGAATACTAGGAAAAAGAAAATGTAGTTTTGAGGCCGTATGAATAAACAAACGATTTGTGTTCTCACGTTCGCTTTGTCTATAAAACTTGAAACTTGGGCTTTCCACGTTGTATTTTCGAAGACGAGATTGTACGGGTGGTCAGCTCGATGCATTCTCACGTGCAGTTTATTGTTTTGTAATTAAGCCTATTGTTCTGAGCTACGTCCGCGTGGTTGTATTTTAAAGTCCCTAACATGCCCACATGTAGTAACGTCCAGCATATGCAACAAAACAATGAGAGTTCTCACATTACCTGGGGGAGTCACACACGGACAGATTCTGCGAATTTCTTGATTATTGCTTCTATCGCAGTTGATAACAGCTGGTATCTTCTTCCACCCACCACAACGGCCTTTGTTGTTTCCAGCAGGGTAGTATCCGGGATTGTCGGAGAATTGATATCTTCCATAGTACTTTTCCCAACTGGAATCAATGTGGCATTTGATACCTAAGGCCCGGAAAATGGGCAGCGCATTTTCATATGGAAAGCCATGATCAGTCGTGGTGCAAACTAGACCGTCTTTCTCGCAGGCAGAATTGCAGTTTTCGAAGGGTTTCGTGGTCAACGCATATGTCACATCTAGAAGTTGTAATCAAGATAGTACTATTGTAATTAGTTTTATCATCAAATTCAATTATGTTATCTTTCCCCTGCTTCAGTGTTCTTTTTATCTCAGTGTTATACCCTTGTTTCTTGAATGTATCATAATTTCCTGGTTTTTGCATTTCCCTTTCTACTTTTTCAAAATCATGTGCTTTAAATATTTGTCTAATTTACATTCATAATTTCTTCCAGTTCAACTTTCACTTGCATTTCTACATCCATCGCATGTCCCCTCCGCTCAACTCTCAAGCAAGGTGTTTTTACCCATGTACGTACACTTGCCTCCGACAGAGGGAATCCCCCTTCCCAATAACTTCAACACTGCACCCGCTCGGTATTTTGACTTTGACTTTGACTTTGACTTTGACTTTGACTTTGACTTCGACTTCGACTTCGACTTCGACTTCGACTTCGACTTCGACTTCGACTTCGACTTCGACTTCGACTTCGACTTCGACTTCGACTTCGACTTCGACTTCGACTTCGACTTCGACTTCGACTTCGACTTCGACTTCGACTTCGACTTCGACTTCGACTTCGACTTCGACTT
>JANVCK010229490.1:0-10301 GCA_026546655.1 Epizoanthus illoricatus | reverse complement strand
CTTCATCAGGGTTAAAGTGACAAGATTATGCAAAAATACACAGATAAAAGATAAGTTCTTTTCACGAGGGACCCCGGAAAGTGAAATGAGCCTGGGAACGAGGTTGGAGCCAAACGAAAAACAAAAAAAACTAGTGCCAGTCGACGCGCGGGTCTTTGTCAGTTCACTGGAGCAAAATGGCGGGTGGTGATGTGGTTGTAAGCGATACCGTGGAAAGTTTGTTCGAGAAATTGGACAAACAAGAGCTTACTGCCAAAGCGAGCCGATCTTCAGACACTGTTGACTACTGTGGTGGTAGGGGGGACGTTTTACTTATTTTAAATAGGTTCAGAATTGAAGGAAACTCTCTTTGTGATGTGGTTCTCGAAGTTCAAGGTAAACAATTTCCTGCTCATCGAAACGTATTGGCAGCGAACAGCCGGTTCTTTCACGCAATGTTCACTAGCGGCATGAAAGAATCATCACAGAACCGTTGGAAACTTCACACAGTTTCAGCACGCTCAGTGGAACTGATCTTGGAATATTTCTACACAAGGAAAATTACTATCACTAAAGGAAATGTTGAGGAAATATTGGAAACTGCGAGTTTCCTTCTCCTTGAAGCTGTAAAGAAAGCTTGTTTTCACTTCCTTAGCGAGATTCTGGCACCGGAGAACTGCTTTAGTTTGAAGATTTTAGCGGATAAGTATTCTGAACTTTGCTTTGTCGAGCAAGTGAGAGATGTGGCTGAGGAACATTTCCAACAATGTATTGAAAACGAAGATTTCCTTTCTCTCACCGCGGATGAAGTTGTGGATCTTGTGTCGAGTGACGACATTCAAGTTGAGAAAGAAGAGCATGTTTACTTTGCTATTTTGAAATGGGTGAAGCATGACGTGAAATTTCGAAAGGAACACCTTCCAGCACTCTGCCGAAATCTACGCATAGGTTCATTACCAAAGAACTTTTTACAGAGTAAACTCTTTAGTGAAGAGCTTATCCGTGACAGTGGCAAGTGCCGGAGACTTTTTCAACAGTTTTTGAAGCAGAAGGAGAAACACAAGACTAACGTTCCCAGACCAGCAGCTATTAGGCCATCAACTGACTGTGTTGAAGTTATTGTTGGCGCTGGTACTCAGTTCTGTGTCAAGTCATTCTGTTATGACTTGAAGAGGAAAGAGACTTTCCGCTTGCATGATCTGCCCAAGACACAGATTAACCCAGACCTAGTTGCAATTGGCAGAACTGTGTACATAGTTGGGGGTATGAATGGGGATCTACCAAATTTTGTCAAAGTGCCCAACCTCCGATCATTCTCTTTCAAAACAGTGAAAGAAAGCTGTAAGAAAACACAGTCAAAGGAATGGCAGGAGAAAGCCCCTTTCAAGACATGTCGATCGTCCTATGCTGTCACTGTGTTTGGTAACAGAATTTATGTCATTGGTGGTCGTGGTGAACACTGGGCCTTTAGAACTGTTGAGCAGTATGACCCAAATACAGATTTCTGGGTTTATGTTTCACCACTTAACTTTGCAAGAAGTGACTTGAGTGCTGTTGCGACGCACCATCATGTGTATGCCATTGGAGGAAGTGCAACCGGCGATGCCAACAATGCACAAATGTTGCAAAGTGTTGAAAGGTATGATGCACAAAGCAACAAGTGGACACTTGTCTCTCCCTTAAACTTTGAGCGTCGATATCCAGAGACTGTGTATGCACATGGGAAAGTGTTTGTGATTGGTGGAATTGGCCGGAATGTTGATGATATCCTTGAGAGCTCGGAAGTATACACGCCGGCTACAGATGAGTGGCATCTCATTACTCCACCTCCGCATCTGACATCATCATATTGCAATCTCTTGAATCTGCGGGGAGACATTGTCATGTTGTATGGGGGGTTGGGTGCCTGCAAAGCAGTAAGATATGACGATACAAATGATATATGGGTGGATGTCAAAGCCTTGGTGCCCTCTGACAGAATTATTTTCTATAGTCTGTGCACCATGAATTTACCAAGATGCTACTTGAATGGTCTGTCTGGCATTTCCAATGACTTCTTTGATGAATAGATGTTTTACCTGACAAGGATTCTTCTGAATATTTAGATTGTTTAAGGATGCTTGCAGTATTACTGTTGTTTATACCTGCCCCTACTACCACCTCTGGACAAAATATTAATACAAAATTAGGAATGATTTCTCAACAGTTGCATGGATTGAATAGTGATTGCAAATATGCTGATAATATTGTGGATGAAATTTTGAATGCTTCTGCATGTACTAGATGTGTTTTGTCGCATGGTTAGTTAGGGTTCTATATACTGTCTTCTCTATTAGTTCTTAGTGTAACATAATGTATGGGAGTCCACTATATGATGAAAGAACCGAAGGTTTAGCCGTCGCTTCAAGTTTCACTTATGTTTCACCTACAGTGGACATAACATTTTATTAGTAATCATATTATTAGTTAGTTCATCATTGCTTCTAACTTAGTTTCTGTGGGATGTAAATTGTTTGTTGTTGATGACTGGTGTTTTACTTCCTTTTAAGTAAAATATGACTGAGAACTAGTTCTCATAGAAGCACTTTTTTTTATCAATAAAAGCCTGGTTTTCGCTAGCCTGACCTCAGATACTAATTTTTCACTAGCGACATAAACTTAAGTGCCGAGACAAGCACAAGCACAAAAGTCCTTATTTCTCCTTGAAACATGATTGACACAAACAAAAGCACTGGTGCAAGCACAAGGATAAAGACTTTTAGCTATTCCTTGTGATTGCCTTGTGCTTGCATGATTTTGTTAGTGAAAATGGAATAAACTGCAGACGCAAGGGGGTCTGACAGCTATTTATATTTAGTCAATCAAAACACTCATTCTAGGCCTCTTTCTAACTTGCGCTTGCCCCTGCAAATGTGCTTGCATCACTAGTAAACACTCTTGCTTTCATCGATAATTAGTTGTCAAAAATATTTTTAGTTAAGGTTCTCTAGTAGAGCACCTGAGAAATGTCAATAAATAGCATAATTATAGAACTTTAGAATATTAAAATGAATGTACTTGTAGAAGTTTGTTGTTTACTTAATAAATGGTATTTATAGTTCAAATTTGTTTTGAGACCTGTAAAAGGGGGGGGGGTAACTAACCCTTCTGGGATGCCAAATCAGTTGTCGTGGCATTTTGTTTGCTAAACACTCACTCGAGTGGCAAATTCTCAACAGAGGACTTCCTAGAAGTAATCGAAAGTCTTTAAAAATATTTTTAGCTGTCTAAATTTAATAAAAATTCAATACTTTGAGATATGTAGGTGTATGAACCCTGTGTTATTAATGAAGTGAGAAGTAGAACAGGTTATTTTGCCAGTGAATTAGCGTGCATAACACTGCAAAACGTGTTTTATTCATAATTATGTACATTGATATCAATCTGAGCATACTTTCATTCACGAATGATTTTCCTTCACAAGGTAATGTTATTCAAATCAGATGAAAACACTAACAGGGTTTGCACTACTCCTGGAACTTCATAATTTTCTTCCAGGGCCCTGGAAAACTCCTGGAAAAAACAAATTTTTCATCTACACATTTTATTTTGTAGAGAAAATGTTTGAAGAAAACAGACCAGGCTTGCACAAACTGTTACAATAACTAGTGTTTTGGTAAATTAAGTACTGATTTGGAAGCAGTTTTAGCAAAACTTACATCTGAACTTCACAACTTGGTGATTTTGTAGTTGAAAAGGTTTATAGTGCAGGAATTTTTACTGCTAGTGCCATGAAATAATTTAGTAGACACACTCCTGGAAAACCATTTCTTCTACCCAGCAAAACTCCTGGAAATTTGTTATCTCAAATCAGTACGAACCCTGTGATTATCTTTTGTAAGAAAGTTATGTAAAATAAATATTGTTTTTGTTTCACACTTTAGGAATGCCTTTCACCATGTTATTCTAACTCAAACAAAGACAATAGGCAGTGGCAGATCTAGGGGAAGCACAGGAGATTGGTACTTCCCCCCTTCCAGTCCAAAAGTCAAGGAAATGTCATTTTATAAGAGACTTTAAATTTTGGGGTTTTCCCAGGGAAGTATACCCTGAATTCCCCTTTTAATTAGTGCCTTTGGCACTTGTTTGTTTTCACTCCTTCAAACATCTTTACTCTCTATATATATGGTGGCCTCTCCATTCAAGATCTGCCCCTGAAGGGTTAAAATTCAGATCGTATCTCCTATTAATATTAACATAGCAGTGTTATTGCATGCAGAGTGGGGCCTGGTCTGGCATTGAGCACAACTATATCACATCTCAAGATAGTGGCACCCGGGAAACTTGAAGCAACAAATTGGCAAAGTAAATTTATCATTTGGCTCTGTGAACTATCCAAACTAGAACAAAACAGAAATTCAATTTGAGAGCAGACAAGTGTTTTTCAGCCAAGGTTCCAAGGCACTTGCATTCCTCACCATCTCCAAGGTTAACAATCTTCGACAGATAGCATTGCAATACCCCTGATGTGATAATTTTCTCCACATCTGTGGTATGCAAAGTCAATCAGTGTTGACGATCTGTCTGTAATGAGGGTGGTAAAGGAGGGGGAGGGGGTTCCAATCATGTTTCATGGAAAATAAAATGGTCATTTCAGGATTCACACAAAATGTACATATCACGGATAAAAGCAAAGGACATATTATTATGAGTGGGTGTGATCCAGTATGTGAATTCCAATTTGGCTGACTTAATAATTCATAAAAATGTTTTAATTTGAAAAACTTGTGTAATTTGGGATATGGAAAATTGGCATGTTATTCATGATAGAGGCCAGCTCTTCACCACCCTGTGCAAAGCTTGACCTTTGCTTGAGTGGTCTAATGTAGCTAGTAGTTCTACATGCTTTTTCTTTTATAAGAACCAGTAAATTTTGGCTGAGCCTGAGGTTGTTCTTAATTCAGCTCATACATTTTCTTAAAGTTTTGGGTAAATTTGAGCCTCAGTGTTCTTATAAAGTTGTTCTTATGAAAAAGAAAAGCATGTATCAAACACATGCCATCTCTGGGAATCCACTTATTTCACCAGTTATTTGTCAGACGAGTACCACCTGGGCCACCCCACCCCAATTTTGACCTGCCACTTACTGTAAAGTCTTGAAAGTTGCTTTTGAATTTGTTAGCCCTTGGCGGTTGCTACTTTTATTTTTGGAGGTTGTTACTTTTTTTTGTTGGGGTGGGGGCATTACTCTTGGGGTCCAACATATGTTAAGTCTAGGGCATGACTAACTGAAACATTCAGGGAAAAGTCATACATATATTTTAGAAACCAGCCAGTTTGTTTCAATTTACACTGTTCACATCCTCACTTTTTCAAAATCCAGAATCCTTAAATTTTTCATAATTAATTTGGATCTCCATCCCACCTCCTTCCACCCAAATACCCTCTGGCACACTCTGTGGCTGCCTGGTAACTCTTGCAGTGACTTTATTTTGTGTTTTTGTGATAAGTGAGTGCCAGAAAGTGTTTTTATACCTACTTTCAAAGGGGTCGTTTCTTTTGGAGGGGTCATTACTTTCGAAAATCCGTAATGGCCTTTGAAAAATTGGTGGTCACTACTTTCAGGGCACTTTTTTAAAACAGGGAGTAGCAGAATTTAGTGTTATTTGTTTCTTAAAATTGAAGAGTTACAAAATTCTGCAGAACAAGGGGTATTATAACACAGCTGGCAAAGCTATGGTCCACGCTTTAGGTCTGCACGTATGGAGTTACATGTATGGATCCACTTGGGCAGTTGGGAGCTTGGGCACTTGTGAAGTAAGGGTTACTCTCGGCTGGTGCCTCAAGCAACTCTTATGCTTCTCTTGTGCCCTCCCAACTTCCCACGTGCATCCATAATTCCATAGACACATGCTAAGCATGGACATTATTTTCTTAACTGGTAATACATAATGTGAAATGCAAACCAAACCAGGCAGTACATAATTATGTCTATATTTTAGTTCCAGAGATATAGAAGAATGACAAAATTGAAACATTGTGTTTCAGCTCCAAAGGAGGTGGCTAGTGGCAAATCCCACTCCTATCTTAACATGGGTCCCTTGAGGGCATGTGTTCACTGGGGCGACACTAGGGGGGTGTTTGGGGTGCAAACAAACCCCCTTTTTAGTCCCAAATCTCATACAAAGTCTCTTATATTTAAAATTAGAATTCATCAGACCACCCTATAGCTGGGCCAGTTCGAACCCCTTTTCAAAAATCCTGTCATTGCCCCTGGTTCATTGTTACCTGCTCCCTAAAGTGAGGATATCTGTTCATAGTAATTGTTACCTGCTACGTATAGTCCTTGTACTCACTAGTGTCTTCAACATCAACCAGTAATGTATCAATTTATGGAGAGTTTATCTTCTGCTTATCATTCCACAGGAACTACTGTACTCACTTAGAGTAAAATGTACTGGTGCATTATGTAATTCTCTAATCCAGTTTTTATATAACAAATAAAATATGGCTTTTGGAGTTGAAAAGATTTACAGCCCAATATGATTGATCAATTGTTTAATTTGTATCGTCTCATCTCATCTCATCCAACCTCCCCCCATGGATTGTTGTGATGGAGGATGTCCAAACTGCCTGGGCCAGGCAAAGTCATGAGAACTCCCTGCCATTGGTGGTGGGGGTGGTAGCTGACCACCCGGCAGTGGCGGCATTGGGGGTGGGGGAACACCAGGGGGTGGCTGTCCAATTGGGGGTGGTCTCTGAACTGGTGTTCCAAAACTTGGTGGATTCTGCAATGCATTTAGGTTTCCTAGTGGAATTGCATACAAAGAAGAACTTGATGTTGGTGGTATGGGTGGGGGGAACGACACTGGCTGAGCAGGTTGTGTCATTGTATAACCCATGGTTGGTGGCAAGAAACTCTGATTTTGAAACTGAGTATTCAGCTGATATGATGGCAAAGTGCCTTGTGCATAGTTCGGTTGGAAAGTAGAAGCCACATACGAAGAAGGAGGCTGACTTGTTGTTGCCAAATAACTTTGTGCAGAACCGAAACTTCCAGCAGTCGGGAATGCAGGCAAAGATGAAAGCGGAGGAAGTGGAGCTGCTGGAGGTGGAGCTTCAGGAATCTTGGGGGCCTCTGGAGTGGGGGGCTGGGGGGCAACTCCTTGTTGGGTACCAGCAACAGATGACGAGTTGAATGATGTGTCAATGCCTTTAGCTAGTCTTGTTTGTTCAGCTGCTGCAGTGGTGGCTGAATTTGCTGTGGCTGTGGGTAGCTGTCCTGGTGTGGGGGCAGGACTAATATTTTCAACTTGAAGTTGTGTTTGACTTGCAGCGATTACTTGGGCAACTGCAGTGTGAGGAGTGACAGGTGGGGTACCAGCAGTAGTCCGTCTTGAATCTGACTTTAGATCTAAAAATATGAATAGAACAAAATCAGTGGATGAATTAAGTTCATACAATTCAACAGTAATCATGATTTATTAGCAACTTTCATGAGTATGGGGAAAGGCCACGGAATATGAATTTTGTATTTGTTTTAAGTTTGTTTACAAGTGCCATCAGCTATCAGTTCAATGTTTATGCCAGCTATGCATGATAGCTGGCACAAACAAACTTAAAACAGAGAAAAGATGCAAATTCCATGACCTTTTCCCACAAATTTGTCTGTCATTGGAATGATCACATGCATGAAAGTTGCAAATATTTTGGTTTAGTATCTACCAGCTTTACAACACAATTCTGACAGCCCTCACTGTAATGTACATTGGATAATTATAAAAACTATCATTCAATGACAATTGTCAGTCAGCTACATACGAGATAATTCAGATACTTTTATTGTTTCATCATGTATCACTCAGACGCTTACAGGAAACTTTTTAAAATATAAATATGAACATAAAATGTAACAGGTTTAAACCACTTAGTACAAATCACACTGAAATGGAAGTTAGAACAACAATGACCTGTAATGCGAGCCTCAACAAGAAAATTTTCTTGTCCTCTCTAATGACTACCAGTAGTAGCCAGGCATGTAAAATGTTCTGTGAAATATTCTTGAACTCACCTGCTACACCTGAAGTTTTGGCTTCTGATGCACTTGTAGTCCTCTGTTTCAATGAATGTATCACAGAGTAAAGTTACTATAAATTGTGTTTGTGTTATCAACCAACTGACTGACCTTCCTCACTACAAATAAAGCTAGTTTCCAACAAAAATAAAATAATAATAGAACTGCAACATTTTATTGTAAGTTGTCTTGCACTCTGTGGATCACGTGGTTCTGCTTACATCCATGCAGGAACTAAATATATAATAAACGTCTGCTAAAAATCCAGAGGGGAGGCCTGCTTATATTCATCTTGAAAATGGCCATACTTTTAAAAGACAAAGTAGCTAGATCATCATCTATATATTTAATATAAGCCAATAGGCTTGGTTTTTTTTAAGTACTGAGAAATACTTATTTCCTGGAAGGCATATTATAGGTGGGAGGGGGGAGAAGTTTACAGTATTACCCCAGGTGTAATATGGCCAAAGGTAAGTACTATGGGGGAGGAGAAGTGGAGAATTGAGGAAATTCTAACCTACTTTTCTTGTTTATATGTAGGATGAAAGGATGAAAGGTCAAATAGTGCTGAAATAGGGGACTCCTTAAATATCTTTGTCGATAGGAATAAAGATCTGAATAAATTTTGACAAAATGATGAATTTTTTCTCTGTAGTATTCTCCTCCCTCAAATTTTAGTGATTGGACTGTAATTCGACTTGAAATGTTCAATCCTACAATTTACAATTACCGTAAAAGCTTTATTAAGCCCCATGGGAACTTATTTATATTCAGGCCTTCCGGAAGGGGGAAGGTGTTAACATCTAGAGGGGAACTGTATTCAAAATCAGTGACAGTCTCACAGTACTACTACTGATCCCAGGTACTGATCTATCTAATAAATCTCTTTTTGGATGGGGGAGGCTTAATAGAGTAAGAGAGAGAGAGAGAGGGGGGGCATATTAGATACTTGGAGCTCTGAAGGGATGGCTTATTAAAGAGGGCAACTTATTAGAGAGGGGGGCTTTAATCAAGTTTTTATGGTAATATGTACTTATGTCAACACAAAATAAGAAAAGGCTTTCACCAGGCAAATCTCGTTAAGTGCCAAGATTATCTGTCAGCTGTCAGCAGTTACATGCACTTTAAACAATTAGCAATAAATATTTTAAATACCTTTTT
The DNA here is from genome assembly GCA_026546655.1 of Epizoanthus illoricatus. NCBI lineage: Eukaryota > Metazoa > Cnidaria > Anthozoa > Zoantharia > Epizoanthidae > Epizoanthus > Epizoanthus illoricatus. The sequence goes on along the minus strand of JANVCK010229490.1, from coordinate 1,108 downwards.
CTTTGCCAAAGGGCTGTAGCCAGCTGGACTGGAGGTGTTTGATGAGTCTGCACTGTGATCGTTCACATCAGATTTCTCCTTTTCCTTCTTCTTTCCTCCATACAACTCCAACATCACGTCACAGATATCTGTAAGGGCAGCAACATAATATAATTATGCAGCATCACATTAATTTATATAGCCTACGTGTGCTGTTGTTAAGAGATGGTTTGGTTTTGAATAGGGTATACAAAATATCATGGAATAGGGCAGTGATTATTCTGAAACTAAAAAGTACTTGTAAAATCAGGGATATATGCTACATTGCTTCAAATTTTTGTTAGTATTAATTTTGGTCATCTACCAAATGAATGCACTGTACATACAAACCCCTTTCCCTACTTTTTAAGATTTCACCTCCTTTCCAGCTAACCCAAAACTCTAAAAGATTTACACACACAGAATTCCTTCAGATTCCAACCATAAAATTACCCTAACCTCTGGAGCCCCCCTCCCCTTTCTCTGGGCTTGGGTATCTCATACAAAGTGTACAATGGAGCTACCTTCAAGCATTGCTTCTGTTGAAACTAAAGGAGTGTTTACATGATACTTCATTCCGGAACAAAACCTGTGTTTTAGTTCCATGTTTACATTGAAGAGGTTCATACCAGAATGAAACTGCTCATCAGACATGAGAAAACAGTGCAGATCAAAATTATCCAATCGAGTCATTCATTTTCATACCAGAATAAACTCATCCCTGCTTTACATGATACCGATGCAACCTGTGGTCCAATTTCATTCCGGAATGGAAATTTTGATCCGGTACAGCTACCGGGATGAACGCGTTCCAGAATGAAACTCGATCTGGTATCATGTAAACACTGCCTAACAGTTTTAACAAATGCTTCCCCCTGGGATCGGGTCTGGAGACTACCTCATCTGGGTGTCATACAAAGTGTACATTGGAGCTACCTTCAAGCATTGCCTCTGTTACAGTTTTAACAAATGCTGTCCACCAAGGCTTGCCTGGTGGTGCAGATGTTGCACTCTGAAGATCATAGTTGTTTAGTCTACCAGCCAAGTACAGCATTCCAATAGCAATGACTTCTGGTTTGTATCTCAAGCA
>JANVCK010229479.1:0-10302 GCA_026546655.1 Epizoanthus illoricatus | reverse complement strand
AGTAGTAGTAGTAGTAGTAGTAGCAGCAGCAGCAGTAGTAGTAGTAGTAGTAGTAGTAGTAGCAGTAGTAGTAGTAGTAGCAGCAGTAGTAGTAGTAGTAGCAGTAGTAGTAGTAATATAAGTAGCAGAAGCAGTAGTAGTAGTAGTAGTAGTAGTAGTAGTAGTAGTAGTAGCCGCGTTTTTCGAGACAAACATTCCTTAATGTCGAGTTGCAAGTCGCACTGGGCAAGGTCAAGGTCAAGGTTAGCTACATCCCATACCCACCCACACACGACGTTCCGCTTTGGAAGATATTGCTAACGGTGCTATAGTTAAAATGATTTTATGCCTTAATATTAGTTTTGCTATTCCTGTGCTGCTGCTAAGGTTATAGACGGCAAGCACATAGATCACGTACGTCTGAACTGCAAATATTATCCGATAAATCACCTGCACATAGGCACGCACGCACCCACCCACTCACCGAACTTCAATTGTATTGACGAGAGACTCAAATGTTCCCGCTGTCACTGTGGCTAGCTTTGCGTTAAACCTCATCTTTCCCCCTCGCCACAAGTTCAAATTATTATTTTCCAAACTGGTGCGCACATCTATTAATAGGCCTGAAATTTAGTAGTGCTGTAGTATTTCTTAGATGTAGTCCGGTATTTGTACATTATTGGATCAGATTTTCAGAAGTTCGTTGTGATTTTTCTGGTACACGTGTACCTTATCAAAACAAAACGCTTTGACTCAATTGATATATAGACTTGTCACAACTCGAGCCGCAGATAATATTAAGAAAACAAAAATCGAGTGCGAAGCGCGAGCGAATAAAGGACCTTGAGATGGCGGAACATATTCACTCCATTTCCTGCATAGCCATAGCTAGACTATTTTAAAAACAAACATTACAACATTTTCTGGGGTATCTAAACCAGATCACTCTGATAGAACATCAGTATTTCTCCGAGTTCCGATTATTAACAAACATCTCAGCATGGTGTGCAGTCGGTAGAACTGAACTTCCTTGACCGTGCGTCTGTTTTATCACACGCAGCCCAATGTCAAGGTGAACTCACCGGCAGCACGCTCGCCTACCTCTCACGCCCACTCGCACGTGTCCAACTGACTGAATCGCAAATATTAACATCAATTATCATGAGCGAGTTTGTCCAAAGTCATACACTGATACAGTACACGTTTGGTGCTGATCAGTACCTAGCAAATAGTAATCCAACTCTTACTTATAGCAATGTTATAAATGTAATCTTAAATTTGTGTTCATTAGGATTATGATTTGAACTCGTGAAAGAGTTATTACCATTTAATACTACAGAATATTGGAGGTACATCAGACAGCCAGGACTGCCGAATAGTCTTACATGACGTGCTTGAATGATATAGTTTACATGAAATGGACTGACGAATCGCCAAACTTGATTTCTAGTACACCTGGACAGAAATCAAACTTTCCATAATTATGGAACATTGTGATACTCATGATTACAAATGTCTTTCCTTTGGTCACTTGTGCAGGTGATGTGCCTTATTCCTAACCGGGAGGGGGGTACTCCTTATAGTGTCCGGCTATACGGGGGGGGGGATTCCACCCGAAAGGGTTGCCTTTTTGATGCTCGAAGTATATGAAAGGGAAAATTGGTATTTTAGTATATTAAAAGGTCACCAAAATAACTTTAGTATCAAAATTTAAGTATATAAAAGGGTTGCAAATCCCGCCACACATTGGAAACAAAACATTTTCGCCAGAAAGTATACCAGACAATTGCAATTAACAAAGTAAAACGGTTCAATTTTCAAAATTTTCACTGAAAAAATATGTACTAGTGAGGACTTTTTTAAAATGCATTTAGCTTATCTTTAAGGTAGGGAAAAGGGGTGCAAATGTTGGTATAGGTATATGAAAGGAGTACCATTTCGATAATCAAGATTGGTATATTAAAGGGTAAGGGTTTGGACCTCAAGGCGGAGCCCCCCCCGTATGAAACTTTGTTGAGTACACTCCCCCCGAGATTCCTAATTGAAAATGTTGAATCCAATTTAAAGCGATATTTGGCCAATTATCTGCTAAAATACAATAAAATGACATTGACAACATCTCTAATCTATTCAGTTTGTCGAAAATGTAGTTTATTAATTGTTCACAATAGCCGAAGCGTCCTAGGAATGAAGGTGCATGCAGAGAACATTGTGGTCCCATAACTGCTCGACCCATGATTAATATGGCGCGATGCCATTGTTTAACATTGTCAGGAAGCAGATCTATTGATAGGCCGAACCACACCTATGTGCCTGCATAGCTTGTCTCAGTTCAGTGCCAAACAAACTGAAAATCTCAAGTGCCGGTCGCTTTGTACTCATCCCTGATACGATCCTGAACGACGTTCTGAGCTGTGGAGAACAAGTTGGTATTGTCCAGCTGGACTAAAACAAAACAATTAAATGATCTCTTTTTTATCTGCTTTGAATCATGCCAAAATGAATCGTATTTCAAGAATTGCAAACTGACTTTCACGAGAGGACACGCTAATAGTAATTCCTGGATACTGACAGAAAACGTTGTGTAAGCTTCAAGAAAAGTTTCATTTGCGGAAAAATTATACTCATCGCGGGCCAGTGAGCGTTGATAGCATATATATCCCTTGATTTCAGTTGTGAATACCGCCGGACAGAAGTCAGTTGAAAAATTTCTTAAAGCAACATGATCGAATTTAATAGTTACTTCATCTTTCTAGGTTTTCTTCTCGATTATATATACTCGCATATCAACATATATATCGTTTTAAATGTACAAATTATATTCTTACTTGGACCATAACAGTCATGTATGGCTATTTGCATGAAAACATCTTTACAGTCATGAAACACGAGTTGCAAGCTCAACACGACAACAAGAAACGCCACTAAAATGATTGTATCTCATCTGAATTATATGAAAACAATAAGTGCCTAAATACAAGAAACACAATTTTGCCAGCGAATGTAAAATGTGATTGATTGTCTATTATTAAACCTGGACCGATATCAAATTGGGAATTTGTAATTAATCCGTGATAATGGCTTCCCCAATTTTAACCATATCTACGTTTCTTTATGGCTCATCATCATCTCTTTTATGTTTTTCTACCATAGTAACCTGTTATTTTGAGATTTCCCTTGATTTATGGAGAATTTCGCACTTTTTTTTTAAAAGGTTACTTTGTTTATACATGATGTTTAAATCAGCAGAGCTGTTGCGGTCGTGTATGCAAATATTAATTAGAGAAATAATAATCAAATTGAAATGAAACTGGTTTAAAATCCCACAATATTAAATAATCAGTCTCTTAGTGTCGTTTTCAATGAAGCTTTTTTATTGTTAACTTGGTGTAAATAGTATGGACACCAACTATCTTTACTTGAGTATGTGACACCCCGGCTGAACAAATACAATAAGATATCGTTTGCCTGCCAGGAGCGCGAGGTGTTGTGGGAAGATTGAGCTTCCTTCCCATCACTCCCCGCGCCCCTATCCACGCCATGCTGTGAAAACGCCTGGAGACGAGACACAAAGCTTGCAATGTATTTTGAAAATATTATCCATCAGGTCCGGATTGCTCGAAAAACGGGTAACTGTAAGCCAGGCTTAAGCCAAACTTTAAACACAATTATTTCGTCTATGAAACGTAATCTGGTGACTATAAAATATTGTCGAAACTTTATTCAGAAACCCAGTTACGTAAACCCGACATGACAGCTCAAATCAATCTGTAAGGAAGTAAATCTAATCATGGGTTAAAATTTTAACCCTGGGTTAGCGCTAATCGGCTTCGAGCAACTGGGCCTAGATCGATACATCGTTTCTAAATTTGAAGCGGAGTTTCATTTCTACAATTTGTTGTTTGCAATGCACAGAAGGCTAATTGTGGTTACACATGTGGCTACTGAACCTTATATAAGCGTCACATATTTTAATATAAATAAATAAAAATAAAATATTTCATTTTTTATTTCTGTTTCTCACTGTCGCTGCTTTTTGGAGCTCTTGTTTGGCTTTCCATTTACTCTATTTTGAGTATCTTGCCATTACTGAAACTGGCCATATATAGAATGGGTAGCTCTCAAGAACTCGGTGAAAACGTGTTCTGTACTACCAACGAACTGATCTCACACAGCACGGTGAGACAGAGTTTGGTTGCGTTACCCGAAATAGTTCGAGCTGGTTCAGTCGCAATCTCAACACAGTTGAGCTAAGTACAACATGATAACATAACTGCAAAACCAATGGTATCCTGAGCGCGGCAGTTTCAGTTTCTATTTCATTCTTGCAATGCATATCAAAGCCTTTCAACTTTATAGCTGCTTGGTCCCATGTTTGATACACTGTATTTAACCACATGCATGTGATCTACTAATCTGGTTGTTCATTGGTGAGGTGTTTGGGTGCAAGTTTCATCAGCTCTGGGGGCATGGGCTTGTCTGCCATAATCCGGGATATTCGCCTCGTGCTTGAGCGTAGCTTGTGTTTTAGCCGATGTTGTTTCTGGACCTTTGAGTCTTCCACGCTGTAAATAAACAAAAATATACATATTAAAAACTTAAACAGCTGTAAATATTAGACTAATATTTTGTAGTTGAAGAATGAACTCATGAATGAACGAACGAACGAACGAACGAACGAGCGAGCGAACGAACGAATGAATGATGAGTTAAATGAATGAAAGAAGGAAAACTGTAGTAATGTCGACCCTAAAAAAACCCCGGCTTTTCAGCAATAATTACATAAAATATGCAAAAATTCTATGTCGAAAAATAGTTGTACTCGTAGTTAAAAAGGTGTAACATCTTTCAGTCAAGCAAGAGGTACATCAATCTCTCATCTAAAATATTTATAAATGTACGTGACGAGGTAAAGTATTTTATCTTCTCTTCAGTTTACTCACAACACAAAATTGGAGGAGTGATAAAAATATCTTCTGAACCTTCATTCATCAGCAGAGCGCTAGCGTATATTGGACTGAGGTTAAAAGCACGGCTCTGCATTCGTTTCTGCAGACCAGCTAAACCATGCTGATGATTCCTAAGTAGCATTTTTCCTACTCGCGAAAAAAGCGAAACAACACAAAGCTAGTAGCGTACCTAATTAAACAAGTCTTATAGTACCTCTAGGAGGCTCGTAAAACTTTCAGGTATGATCATAAACAGGTTTCGACTGACAAAACTATGCTGAACCCGCATCAAATCCATGGTAAACTGACGTAGAATAGGAGGAACCACTTGAACCTCTGTACATGCCACTTGGTATAAATAACGTCGAGGTGAATGAATATGAGTTTTGAAGCTGAACGAGTACAGATGAACGATTTTTCTCGAGAGCAGCTCATACACTCAGTGGTTTTATCCAAGCGCCAGACTTGGATAGTTATTTCGTACGTGTTAGGACTCGTCAGCAAGTTATAGCCAGCTCTAAGGAAAAAACTGTGCAGAAAATGGTTTGAAGCAAAGGCCCTCTATTTTATAGACAAAGCCACACCAATTCTCAGTCCTAACTATGTCTGACGAAGGCTAGTGCTCAACACATCAGCTCAACCTTTCACCCTCACTGCGAAAAGCATAACATATCAACTTTTAGCTGATCAATCCCATCATTTAGCCTGCTCGCCGACGTAGAAACCTAGATCGGTTATAAAAATTAGTCTACCAGAGTTCAGGTATGACCTGACCAGGTGCTTTAAATAGTTTCGTAAGATTTCGTACGTCATGTAAGAACGAACGCTGCCTTACCTCTGCAGCAACTCTATGCATGGTCCGTGTCCGTAGATCTCGGCGATTCGTTTGGGTGTATCACCGGAGTTGTCGGGCAGGACTACAGGTGCATTGTGGTCCACTAGTACCTTTAAAACGTTCAGCTTGCCGTTCTCGGCCGCGCAGTGAGCTGGTGTCCAGCCCCCAACCATCCTCGCCGTCGGGTCTGCTCCATACTCCAAAAGTAACCTGGTGCATTTAGCGTGACCTAATATATTAAAACATAACCAAAAGGCCATGTGTACAGAGCTTTATCGTATTAAGTATAGAAGTAACGTACCACTACCACGATTGACTACCTTTTCAGCGAAACATCTTACATATAAATAAGTTACTAAAGAAAACGGAGGAACAACTACTGGTTATTGGATATGAAGCTTTCACACTGTTTCACAAATGCGCGCTCTTGAATTAATCCAGCATATTCAGTGTGCAAAACAGCTACCAATGGTAGTGATAAGAAAGTGTCTCGGCGAGTTGGTCCCGCTGTCCCTGAACAACTGGAGTTCACAATCTAGAAACTCCACACGGCAAGTCGAATTCAATGTAACTGGGTCCAAAGTACTGCATGTGGACGCTTTCCATTTGTCAGGTTCGGACAGTCTGGCCAGTCAGTTCAGGGCCCTGTGTTTCTATAAATGCTTCACATCAGTAAAAGGAGAACTGCTCAGTATTTCTACTCCAGTAGCAGGGCCAGTCTGGCCAGTCAGCTAAGCGCCCTATGTTTCTATAAATGCTTCGCACCTAAACAGGAGAACTGCGCAGTACTTCTACTCCAGTAGCAGGGCCAGTCTGGCCAGTCAGTCCAGCGCACTATGTTTCTATATAAATGCCTCGCACCTAAACAGGAGAACTGCGCAGTACTTCTACTCCAGTAGCAGTAGTATGCGTCAGTATGCTTGACCTCACAGGAATAAATAAATAAAGTACAAGAAACATGTTCCAATTTGGGCTTTTAAAATTAAAATTTTGGAATTAAAATTCTCTAAACGCACAGAAAGTCGATACCACGCAAACATTTTCAGTTCGAAAACGCACCTGCACCAAATGTTGAACTTCGTGGTGTTAACCGCTGAAACTTGACGAGTACATTTAAAGCAGCAAGTTAGATTATGTAAGGTTATCCGTAGTTAATTTTGATATCGGATATATTTTATGACGTGAATTGCGAACGCAATAGTTCGATTTTCGGCGGCGAAACAATCTATGTGGGAATGGGAACGAACTGTCTGATGCGTACGAACGGTTGGGACGCGAATCGCCGGATAACGTCAATGGCCGGCATCAATCGCTGAATCGCTACGTATAACACAAAATAACATTACATAACTATTTGTCCTAAGCAACGAAGAACGGCAATGGATACTTTAGAAGCCATTTTATCAGCGAGTTTCGTTAGTAGGTTATGAGCTAGGAATACAGCTACTTTTCAGCTTTCTGAATGGTTACATTTTCGTGACAGAGACGAATCTTTACCCTGAATAGCAGTCCAGTGCATTGCCGTCCGGTAACCCCAATCCTCGTCCTTTGTATTGACATCCATTTTGCCCTTCCGAATAAAACCGCCAAGTTCGTCAAGCTTTTCGTCGTCTCCTAGGGCACATACTTCATGCAGTAGTAGGTCTTGACTCGCACTCGTGAATAGCATACTAAATATTTTGGCAACTTGCAGTAAACTCGCACTGGAAGACTTGTAATGGACTTCCAAAAGAACTTGCGAACAAACTTTGCAAGCTCAAGCAGTACGCTTAGCTTTGTTACTGATGTTATATTGATCAACCCGATTTGGCTTAAAGATTTAATTAGGAGTATTGCCTCACCATCACAATGCCGAAGTGCGAATGCATACGGATTAACCATTGTGGCACTACACAATAACCTGCCAACACAAGAGCAAATGAATACACCACAACCTAAATGCAGCGACAAATCATAAATCTCAACTCGTACAAGAAGAGAATGAAATGCTTGAACATGAGAGAGTAGATTGTCTCTCTTCGGGTTTCGTCACCACAAGAAGCGTCATTTTAGCTTTGTTTACACTTAAAGTTAATTGTTAAGTCAACAGCTCTTATTTGTTAAGTATCTATTTACAAGCACGTCTGTTGTGTAGATTCGAAGTTCAACGAATAAGGACAATGCTACAATACGATGCTTTACAATTCTCATAGCAACCAGAAGTACCAAAACAAAAGCGGCTTGGAATTTCGTAGTGAAATGATTATCACATGTAAAATTGGGCAGAAACTATAAATAGCAAACTAAGAAAAAGTAAGAGTTGTGTTTGTCTTTTCAAAATAGGATAACAAGAGAGAAAGCACTGTTTGTCTTTTCAAAAAAGGATAACAAGAGAGAAAGCACTGTTCTCTATTTTCTTCTTTTGCCCAGGACGGCAACATCGACCAGGATGCGGCAGAGAACAAAAGGCCAACTGACCACCTGTCCGCCGTCTTCTTCAGAAATACAACTTCAAAAGCCCAAGTTTTGTGTTTTCTAGAGAAAGTGAAAATCGCAATATAAATTGTCCCGTTATTAGTTCGGCTCAAAACTAGCGTTTCTTGTTCCTACAATTCGCGCTTCTTCACGAACATAGAAATAAAAAAGAATGGATGATTCTCAAAGGAAAAGAGGACACAAGAAAGTAGAATTTCAACAGCCATCGTTGTTGCCGCTGTCGTCCTAGCTGTGTAAAGTCCCTACTTTTAGCGCGGCTAGGCAATCGACCGAAAATCAGCAACGCAACAGGAGAACAATGTATGGAATTCAGTATCACATACACAGGAGACCCATGTATGGGAATTCAGTATCACAGGAGACCCATGTATCACATGAAGGGACCCATGTATGGGAATTCAGGATCACAGAGGACCAGTGTATAGGAATTCAGTATCACAGGGGACCCATGTACATGTATGGGAATCAAAGCTACAAGAGTTTATTACAACTTGCGCAACGAAAGTTTATTACAAATGCTGCAGCTGTTATTACAAAACGTGTCTATTACAAAATGCCGCAGTACACACGTCAGCTGCGTGTGCAAATTGACCCCAGATAAGCAGGTTTTTGTTCGGTGTGGTAATTAATTTTGTCTAGCTTCTGTCCGGCTTTTTCCTGGCCGTCGAGTCTCATCAGAGATTAGGTACGATCGTTTTCGCGGTAAGACTCATTTACCGCGCGTAGAGAGAGAAGCCTAGTAACTAGGTAAGCAACCTGGCATTCAATATGGCCGCAAAGCGAAGACCCCGGCAGCAAACAGCGGATCGCGTGATTTAAAATCTCCAAAAATCTTGGAGAATTAATTGAAAATGGCAGCCAAGGCCATTTCTGCACTGCGGCAGTAGTAGCCAATCGAACGTGAAAGAACGTGGCCATTCCCAGCCCATATGTTATAAATATAAAGCTTACACTGCTCAAATATATCAGTCAAGCTGTTTTATTGAAACGGCAAACCACAGAAGCACAACAAATTAGCGACTGACACTAGCTTATTTGTGTAAAACTATAAATGGAATGATGGCCAATGGTGACAGAGAATAGAAAACACCTACATTACCGTTTGATATTTCTCGCACGGACCATCGCCAAACTTTCGAGGCTCTAAAATTAGTTATCTGGTGTGGACTGCAGGATTGAAGCCGGTCTTATTTAAAAAAAAATTAAAAGCAAAAGTACAGTAGTCTCACATTATCTTGAACTTTTAAGGGAAACGAAAAATTGATCGAGATCATAGCGAGACTCCGTAATATCGAGGGACTGCTGGAATCGCTGATACCTTTGTAGACAACGATAAAATTTAAAAAAGGGAACTAATAGCACTACCAGTGAACTGTAATTGACAATTAACGGGACTGAACGCAAAGACTGAATTAACTGATGGAATACATGTTGATAACGTTTGTAATGAAGACTAATTAGCATTTGCAGTTTCTTGGCATTGGTTTCCGCTTTCAATCGGTCATTTTCAACATTAGTTCGAGATAAAAAAAAAGTAAATTTAGTTCAAGGGAAATTGATCGATATAGCGAGGTTATCGAGATAAGTGAGTTCGAGATAAACCATAGTAAATTACTGATAAACAGTGGGCCACATCCAACGGAAACGGGTTTCTGTTCGAGTTAGCGATAGAATCAAGAAAGCGAGGTGGAGATATCAGGGGACTTCTGTAAAAGAAGAAAACAAGGAGAAAAATGGCGAATCCCTTGTTCTAACCTGTGGAGGCGCCCCAGTGCAGCGGGCTGCGGTCACCATAGAGATCGTCCTGATGATTGACGTCCATCCGGTTGATCATGAGCATGCTCTGTAGCTCCTGGTAGTCCCCAGTGGTAGCCAGCTCGTGCAGGATCAGGTCCGCCATCTTTACTCACTTGCTATTTTCGTTCTGCAAAAATAAAGGCACAAAAGTGAAATGAATAATGACCCCAGCACCCTTTACTCCTACCTTATGGCTGGTTTCGTGATATGTAACGGTCGGCGACAGTCTACAGCACAGTAAACGACACTCTGTCTGCTTTCGATGTC